>OY759270.1:50432302-50657302 GCA_963662155.1 Lamellibrachia columna | reverse complement strand
AGTGATATCGTTAGTCAATGCATGGAGTGTAGAAGTGTCACTGTATGAGACACACAAGGAGACCGTATAACTATCGCGAAGACTACGTCGCCCAGCCCGTTTGACAAGGAGACCGTATAACTAGCGCGAAGACTACGTCGCCCAGCCCGTTTGACAAGGAGACCGTATAACTAGCGCGAAGACTACGTCGCCCAGCCCGTTTGACAAGGAGACCGTATAACTAGCGCGAAGACTACGTCGCCCAGCCCGTTTGACAAGGAGACCGTATAACTAGCGCGAAGACTACGTCGCCCAGCCCGTTTGACAAGGAGACCGTATAACTAGCGCGAAGACTACGTCGGCCAGCCCGTTTGACAAGGAGACCGTATAACTATCGCGAAGACTACGTCGCCCAGCCCGTTTGACACACTGTACAAATAGCTGCTCACTATACACCGCGCTGTATTAAAAACGTTTTAGATTTTGTGCAACAATGCGTTAAACCTATTAAGACTTCATGCAACGCAGGACCAAAAGTTACTCACCGTCTGGATACACATCGGTCCGGCAATCAGTTTGCCATGCGTGTTTTACACAAATGTTTCGCTTATCGAGACGTTGAGACGTTGCCCTATTATATGCCGATAGCTAAATTAATGGCTTGCGAAAATTAATACAGTCCACCGACAAACACAATAGAGAATATCAGCTCATCGTAGACGCTACACAGTAGGGAGTCAGACCACGGTTACGCTACGTCCGGCTGTACAGTAGTGCGTAATATAGTGCCCGGATAAAATTAACACATTATAACCGATTTCAGTGATTGTATTTAGTGACTGTGTTCACCCAGCAAGTTTGATACCAGGGATGTGCGCACTACTCGGAGTATTGCGTATTGCAGTACAGTATTGCAACACTAAATTTTCTAGGAATTATTTAAAATATTTTGTTGAAAATGGCAATATAACATTGCGAGTATTTCAAAAGTATTGCATATACTTAAAATATTTTTGCATTAATTTAAAGGGCATTGCAGTACGTATTGCATTTAGTATATTTTTCGAACTTATTTTTTTAAATTCAAAGTTTTGTCGCCCTAAGATTCAATAATACAATAAAAGTAGAATATGAAATGTGTTATCCTATGTACTATGTTATAGAGCGGAAAGGTATTAACATTTTTGGGGGAAAATAACCGTACTGCATTTTTCAAGTATTTTTTGACAGTTAGATGTTACATTATGAAGTGGATTTGAAGATGCGCATCAGTTTTGGTAATTACATTTCTGAAACATCGCTAGGTGTAATAACATGTTTTGTCAAAACTGCCAGTTTCATTTCTCCACAATCACACAACACGTTAACAAGGACATCAACATTAAATTTAACTGTTGTCTTACCACAATAGCAGAAACTGCCGCGTTCAAATCGAAATAAAAGTTGTCAAGCCGGGGGTCACACCTGTGGGTGCCCATGATAGTATACGGGTTCAAAATAAGGGGTTGAATAAAAGTCTGATCTGATCAGAAAACACAAGAAAGACTGTTAACAAGGAAAGTTGTAATAGTTGTAGTGACAGAAAGAGACACAGACAGACAAATACCGCGAATACCACAAATGTGACTAAAAACAGCAATACCAAGTTTGAGAAATGTGCTGTTTAAACAAAAACTTAAATTATTTAAACAAGAACTCTGCAGATGTTGTTGCTATTACACTCCGTGGTTACCATCAAGCTACACGAAGAACGTCGACCAGCCCGGTTGACACAAAGGTGTGTGTGCCTCGTTGTTAACAAGATTATTAATAGCAAGTCTCTAAACACTTGGGAGGATCAATATATCTGGCCTAAGGCGCAGATGATCGGTAGTTGTCGTCACTCAGAACAAGTTGATCGTTATCGTCAGATGTCATGGCAGACGTATCTACTACTACTACTACTACTACTACTACTACTACTGCTACTACTACTACTACTACTGCTACTACTACTACTACTACTACTACTACTACTACTACTACTACTACTACTACTACTACTACTACTACTACTACTACTACTACTACTACTACTACTACTACTACTACTACTACTACTACTACTACTACTACTACTACTACTACTACTACTACTACTACTACTACTACTACTTATAATACTAAACTTCGATAGCGCCTATATTCTCAGCTTACAGGCGCAACAAAACATAATCATTATGCGTTATCTTGGGAGGATCAATATATCTGGCCAAAGGCGCGGTCGATCGGTAGTTGTCGTCGCTCTGAACAAGTTGATTGTTTTCGTCAGATGCCATGGCAGACGTATCTACTACTACTACTACTACTACTACTACTACTACTACTACTACTACTACTATTACTACTACTACTACTACTACTACTACTACTACTACTACTACTACTACTACTACTACTACTACTACTACTACTACTACTACTACTACTACTACTACTACTACTACTACTGCTACTACTACTACTACTACTTATAATACTAAACTTCGATAGCGCCTATATTCTCAGCTTACAGGCGCAACAAAACATAATCATTATGCATTATCATGAATAGGGGAGCACAAAAAGGCATCATCAGAACAAGGGACCAATCACAAATGTAAGGTATAAATGTAATTTGGAGTAAATGTACCTCGAGGTTTTTTTTTCGGAAGGTAGCTATAGTTTCAGTTGACCTCAAAGTGATGGGGAATTCATTCCAAACCCTAAGTGGTTGTCCAGCAAGTTTCACGTGAATGCACAACTACGATCGAATTATATCGAGGGCGTCACTATGCTTCATGGCCAAGAGAGCGTGTACCGGCTGTTGTCAATGTATCGTCCGCTACATTGCCAGCTAACATTGGATCTGGTTGATGTTAGTGCGTCGGCCTTCCATACAATCATTCACCCTTAAGAGAACTAGCCACGCGATATTGAGATAATAACTGTGCGTGCACAACGGCTTCAAAGGCAAATCCGAACTGGACTGGATAAACCAATGTCGGCGGAAACAAAGCATGCGATTTGGTTTGCACAACCAAAGCCCCGCATTACTGCTCATAGTATGACCGGAATACCCCAGCAACACTGTGCAGTGAATTGAGGAGTGTCTGTCCAACGTAAGCGAAACTTCGCAACAGCTATTAACTTATGACTGGAAAAAGGGCACAGTTCTGTCAGAATTGAAAAATAGCAATACATATCATACCTGTGCAAAGATGTGGGTTAACAATATTAAAGACATGGACATTAAGAGCATATCAAATTGATAGTGGTTCTTAGTATTCATTTGTTTCAAGCTTAAGGGAGGAAAAAACTAGACGGTAAGAAATAGCAGTTGCACACGACAGTGTAGATCGGACATCAGGTATTATTCGAGGAGAATAACTGCGGAAGTACCTGTTGATTGAGTAAATCCCAACATTGTCAATATGTGTAAACGAAAATGCACAGATAACTAACAAGGGCATTCGCATATAGGCCAGTAGCATCCCTTAACTAAGAACGTCCATAATGTACATTGATTATTATGTAGGACAGCGGTATTAAGATCTGGTCTGTAGTGCTAACTAGACTGATGTTTATGATAATAAAACTGACGACCACACGTGGCAACACAAAGAGGAAGTATAATGTTAAATAAGGAATATGTGCGCGTGGTTTCGGTGTCATGTTTCACTCATTTGATACTTGTCGTTGCTGGATGGTCGATCTCACCACTGGAAACCCTTCATATCATAGTTTCGATGTGTTGTACATAGAACCGATTGCTTGAGTTCATCCTATGTCAGAGCAGAGTGCTCTAGGCTTGCAGTGTGTGTTCATTTTGTCCACATTTCATTGTCGTGTTCTTCCTCTTTTTCGTTTTCCCTCAACATGTTTTTGGCGAATCCCTTTCGTACTTTGATTTAGTTGTCAGCAGGGCTGGGGTCAATTCCAAAGGAATTGGAATTAATCAATTCAATTCCAAGTCCAAATCCGGAATTGGAGTGGAATAGGAATTGAAAGTCCTTGAATTAGAGGAATTGGAATTGGAATTGAATTTTTTAACAAAAGGAATTGGAATTGGAATTGAATGGAAAGGAATTGAGCATCTGATTTTTTTGTGACATCAACCAATATTTTTCTAACCTGTTGTTGCCAGTATCTTATGATTTCTTTATGTTGCCACTTGGCAGCGGGTTAATGAAGGGTTCCAGACTGGCTTTAATAGCATCATCAAAGATATTTTCAACTGTTTACAGACCTGGGAAGTTAGCCCTTTTACACCCATGAAAAGACACTTATTGGCAGGCTACAGCCATGCTGTTGATCAATCAGTAATCACTGATTACAAATCAGCGAACAATGACCACTGACCAACACTACAAAGCATAGGAAAGCTAGCTGTAGCCAAATGTGTGAAAATGGTTTCCCACTTGCCAGATAAATATGTGTTGCCTAACATGCATCATCAGAACAGTGTGCAACAGTCATAGTGTACAGGTCTACATGCACATTAATCTTTCATTGTTGACTTTTGTCGTTATGTGGAATTGGAGCGGGAGCGGGAGCGGGAGCGGGAGCGGGAGCGGGAGCGGGAGCGGGAGCGGGAGCGGGAGCGGGAGCGGGAATTGAAATTGAACGATTTTTAAAGGAATTGGAATTTCTAAAAAGAATTGCAAAAAAAAAGGGAATTGGAATTGGAATTGAATGAAAAGGAATTGCAAGGAATTGGAGCGGAATTGGAATTGATTGAAAGGAATTGACCCCAGCCCTGGTTGTCAGCGTCCATATATTTCTTCCACAAATGAAGATATAATATACAAGTAGTTTAAGGAATGTCATCTTGGTATTTATGCTGATATTACAGAGATTAACTCCCTATGGGATTCAGGTTTACGAGAACTGTAATTAAAGTTGTAAAAATAGGTCTGATTTATTTGGTTAAATTTGCATATATTGTGGTTACCTGATGCTCCTACGATGACACAACGCCACTCGTTGTTTGCCACCTTTGTTACTACAGTGGTCGTTGCCACGTACGTGACCTGGACATGACATAACAGTATTACTAAGTACACATTTTCCTCTCAAACATGGTACCTTACCTATCGCTAATCGAAGAACCAGTTCCCTCCGACCAAACTGACAATACACATACCACACCAGTGATATACCAGTTTTACAGAATTTCTAAATTTCGGTACTCGGAACTAATTATAGAGTTTGTTCGAGGCTGCGCTCAGAACAATTAATACACTCAACGTTGTAACCATGTGAGCTCGTAAACAATGTTCAATTGCGTACCATGTACTACTGATAAACCTCGCTGTACAAATATACGATCACTATATACAGCACTGTATTTAACATGATTAAACTTTGTACAACAATGTATTAAAACTATTCAGGTCATTGACACAGCGGTGGGCGCACTACATTCGGCACCACAGCCGGAAGTAGTTTTAAATCCACCATACACATACCGACGTTTAGTCACCAACAGTTTATCAGCCATTTTATGCACCACTGCATTCACCAAATATCAACTTCGTCACCAGAACCCTAGGGCAAAATTATTAACCACAAACAAACACGGTATTATAACTACTGATTGTAATTATTTATATACAACATGAAATATTTACAACATTTTCATTAATCTGGTTAATAAGCCACGTGTTATATTCAACAAAGCAATGTTATCAAACATTTGACAATTTTTTTAAATCGTGGTTAATAATGTTTCCTTAACGATACGAGAATTATTTTAGCAAACTACGCATTCAATGTCTCCTACCTATGCTACACAGCATGCATAACGCCCTCCTCAGTCTGCGACGCCAACCCCTGAGGCGTAACTCAGTTAGTGGACCATAGGGGCAGCTACACATAAAGGCAACGTATCCAAGATGGCGGTTGTCCTGCAAGTTTCATGTGAATGCACAACTGCGATCTAATTATGTCGATGGCGTCACTATGCTTCGTGGCAAAGAGAGTGTGCACCGGCAATTGTTAAGGTATAGTCTGTCACATTGTCAACTACCAGTCATGATAAGTCGTGACGCGTTGAGCAGTTACGTGCCACTGATGACGCAGTTGCTTTTGTATCCTTACTAAATTACCACGGATAATTGAATTGAATAGTTGAAAACATTGGATCTCGCTGATATCAGTGCGTCGGCCTTCAATACAAGCATTCCCTGTGAGAACTAGCCACGCGATCTTGAGACAATGACTGTATGAAAAAACGGTTCCAACGGCAAAGAATAGACTAGATAAACCACTGTCTGCAGGGGCGGAAACAACGAATGCGGTTCGCTTAGCACATCCAGTGCGTCTAGACAATGGGCCAGCACGCCGACTTCCGACGGCCTACTGCTCACACTATGACCTGAATACTGCAGCTACGTTGTGTAATGAAATATGGAGTATCTGTCGAACGCGAAATTTCAAGCAAATATTGTCGGCTAATATTACAATGATTGTAATTGTTTCTATGTCTATGATTCATCACATTACTTTTGTAGTCATGTGTAGCTCATGAAATGGTAACCAAGAAAATAAAGAAGATGAAGGATAAAAAAATAGTTCTACGGGAGACAGGGATTTATACATTGCAAAAAATATATTAATTGATAAATGTTCATGTTCATAATGTATAGCGGTTTATTAAAACACAGAACGAAATATGTCCAATTATTCTGAAACAGCTAAGGATGTGCTAAGCGAACCGTCATTCTTCCGGGACCCCATAGCGACAACATTTCACAAAGAACGCAGCAAGCTTTATTGATAGCAACTATAAACGCACATTCCGTAATCGATATCATATCATAACTCAACTGGTCATCACATAGGACGGACGCTGCCACACTTTCTGTACTAATTTCGAAAAGAAAAACGAATGACATGGTATAGACGTCTACCATTTTAACCCACCCCGCACGTGTCTTGCTTAAATGCTCAGAAGAAGCTGGCGTTCAGCACGTTCAAGGTTTGCTACTATATGCCTAGTTGTATGCCTGTTTAGTCATGTAGGCTTTCTTAAAGGGAAACAACAGTTATGGTTTTCGGCCTATGCATCTATAAGAACTATCAGAATTGAGAATATCACGCTAGTGGTTTACTAGGAAAATTTTTTTTTAACACATAACATCTTAATTTCATGGGCAACGTGTCGAAGATGGCGGTTGTCCTGCAAGTTTCATGTGAATGCACAACTACGATCGAATTACGTCGAGGACGCCACTGTGCTTCGTCGACAAGAGAGCTCGTACCCACAGTTGTCAATTTAACGTCTATTCCATTGCCAGCTACCTGTCATGACAGGTCGTGACGTGTTGTGGAGTTACGTGTCACTGGTGACGCAGTTGCTTTTGTGTCTTTGTTGCCATCAAAACTACCACGGACGATTGAATCGAATAGTTGAAAACATTGGATCTCGCTGGTATTAGTGCGTCAGTCCTCCATACAATTATTCGCCGTGCGATATAGCCACACTATCTTGAGACAATAACTGTTTGCGCAACGGTTTCAATGGCAAATCCGGATTAGACTAGAAAAACACAGTCTGCAGGGGCAGAAACAACGGATGCGGTTCGCTTAGCACAGCCAGTGTGCCTAGGCAATAATAGCGCACGCCGATTTCCGACGGCCTGCCGCTCACACTATGACCTGAATACCGCAGCTACATTTTGCAGTGGATTGAGGAGTGCCTGTCCGCTAAATTTCGAACAAATATTGCCGGCTAATATTAAAATGATAGCACTGGTTCCAATATCTATGACACGTGTAACTAAATCTGAGGGGAATAATTCAGCAGATTACTAAGGTAGACATTATATAACTCCTGAAATGATAACCAAGAAATTAAAGAAGAGGGAGGATACAAAAAAAATACTTCTACTAGATACAGCGCTTTACACACTGGAAAGCATTTACTAACTGACAAATAGTTCAGTTTCATATGTATGCATACCTAAATACAGGACAAAATATGTCCAATTGTTCTGAAACAGCCTAATGTGGAAAAGGTTTCGCGTCAGTCTTCTACGACCCTATAACAAGGTGATTTGAAGATTTCAAAAGAACGCAGCAAGTTTTATTGAAAGCAACTATAAACGCACAGTCTGACCCTTACCAATCTCATATAAGAACTCAACTGGTCATCACATAGGACGGACGCTGCCACACTGTATTTACTTATTTCGAAATGAAAAATGACATGATATAGACGTCTAGCATTTTATTCCACCCGCACATGTCTCGTTTAAATGCTCAGTAGAAGCAGACGTTCAGCATGTTAAATGTGTGTTACTATCTGCCTAGTTGTATGCCGGTTTAGCCATTTAGGTTTTCTTGACGGGAAACAAAACTCATGGTTTTCGGCCTATGCATTTGTAAGAGTTACTAAGACATAACTATTATTGCACATTAGTGCATTACTACGAACATAATTATTGTTGAACACAGAACATCTTAATGTCTTGGGCCGCACCGTACTGTTAGATAACCAATCGTCACGAGTGTGGTATTCTGGCAATATTTGCTCGCCAAATGATGATATATTTGCACACACCTATTCCTACACTTGCCAATAGGGTATTGCAATGCTATTTGCATACAAATTCAACATATGTAATACGTGTTGGCCAATGTTTACTAAAATAGTCCTCTTTCTGGCAAAATAACACGTCTGCGTTGGTTCTGCGTATGCCTACCTCCATTGTATTACGTCACTTGTAGTCTAGGTTACGCCGATTTCATTGATATGCGCATGCGCTTATGAGTCGCGCTGATTAACATGTCAGCCCTCGGTCAAGTGGAGAAATTACCGGAATCTCCCACTTTTAGAACACATTCTGAGTAAACCACTGGTGTGATATTCCTGATTTCAGTTGCACATGATTAGTTTTTATTATCTTTTTAAGTGCGTAGGCATCACTTTTATTTCGTTTTAGCCAGTGTTTTGCTGGTTCAAATGTCGTTCCGTTGATAGTTTTACAGTCAGTATGCCAACGAACCATTCCCATACCATAATAATGCGACCTACATACTACCATAAAGAAAGAATGAAGCAAAATTGCAGCACCACCCAATCAACACAAGACATGTTCCAAGTTTGACTACCTGACTGACAGGCTGCATGGGTGGTTGTTTGACTTTGAGTGACTATTGTTTCGGTACACCGCCCCGCCATCCAAAGGCATTACCAATGCAGTTCACGTCGGTGTTACGCCCGTGCAACTGAACACCACATAACATCGTTTCTCAGGACACATTCTTCTCTCGAACCATATATTCTACCTGCTAATAGCTGTTCAATATACACAGCGCTGCATTAACGACTTAGACTTTGTACGACAATGTATTAAACATATTCAGACTTTATGCAACACATAATACGCACCGTCTGGATACACATCGTGTCGGTCCGGCAGATTTCGGTTTGCTACTGATCAAGCTCTGGTGTGTTTTACACAACTGGTTCGCTTATCGAGACGTTGATCTGTTTTATGCCGCTAGCTAAAATTAACACACTCCGCCGACGAACACAATAGAGGATGTGAGCTCATTATACACGCTACACAGTAGGGGGTCAAACCACGGTTACGCAAAGGTCTGGCTGCGCAGTAATGCCTAATGTTGTTCCTGAATAAAGTTAACAAATTAACCGATTTCAGTGATTGTATTTAGTAACTGTATTCACCCAGCAAGTTTGATACCAGGGATGTGCACACTACTCGGATAATTGCTTATTGCAGTATAATATTGCAACACTCAATTTTGACTACTGCGAATTATTTAAGACATTGTTTGGACATTGGCAATACAACATTGCCAATATTTCAAAAGTATTGCAAATACTCGCAATATTTTTGCATTAATTCCAAGGGTATGGCAGTACGTATAATGATTAGTTTATTTTTCCAATTTTTTTTTAAATAAAAAAAATTGTCGCTCTAGGAAACCATAATACCTTATCAGTATATGGGTCGTATCAAACTTAATGTCAAATCTGATCAGAACACGCGCACTTTCGTTGGAATAAATCGGCGTGCCAGTTAAAACATATGTTGCCCTACGGTTGTTGCTTTAATTGCACACCACCCATTGATAAGCATCACGAAAAAACACAGCTAATTCTTAGACCGCCTTTCCATAAACAAAAATTATTCTGTCGTCTCGAGACCGCTCTTTCATCATTTCTAAAACACATCTTTCCCGCCTTTTTCAAAGGCACATGCGTCCCCAGATTTGTCATGAGTGAACCTACCCAGCTCCACCCCCCCCCCGTAGTAGCAGATCGTTGACATAGCGGTTGACTGGACAACGTGATTGTTGTTTACGACTTGTTTCAATTACTACGCAACATAGTTTCAAACAAAAACGAACGTTATTGTGTTTCTAGACACATTTTCAATGCAAACACTGTCCACAATTGTATACAACTGAAATTGAGAGATGTGTTGACAAGTACCAAATGTACAGAATATGCACATGAAATGTAAGTTGTTGCAGTTGTGAAATGGTTAGTAGCGCCACTGGTGGGGAGTTTGAGCGGTATCGTGACTCAGCAGTTCCCACATAATTATACGTCACCGTGTGATGAACGTCACGGACATTAGTTAAATCGTCAGTCCGGTTTAATGTATTTCACAGTGATGATTGAGAAAATTACATGTGAATAGTTATGATTGTGTCACAGCAAAATATTTCATGACATAATAATCAGTAGAAAGACACACTATTAAGAAATAATTCACAATATACACAGTTGTAAAGTATATGTATCTGGGATGAGGTCTGCAACGTACCCCCATGTTTAGTACATTGAACAATGTTATACTCACCAAACCAGTTGTTTTGTCAGCAGATTGTATGAGACTTCTTATAAGAAAAATTTTTATATCTCGATTTTGATAACACACAGTTTGAGAAATATGTTGTTTAAAAAAACTAATCATGTAAAAAAGAAGATTACAGAGGTTGTTGCTATTACACTCTGCGGTTACATGAAGAATGTCGCCCAGTCCGTTTGACACACTGTAGAAATAGTTGTTCGTTATATACAGCGCTGTATGAAAAAACGATTTAGACATTACGACGAGTATTGTGTATTGCAGTACAATATTGCAACACTATGTTTTTAGTATTGTGAAGTATTTGCAATATTTGTTTTGGAAATTGGCAATACAACATTGCGAAAATGTCAAAAGTATTGCAGTATGTGTAGGTCATTCTCAAATTGCGGCACACACATTTGCATTTTTTTTCTGTCCCCACGGTTCACATAGCATTATATCCATTTAATAATTATTTATTTGTGAATTTCGAATTGTTTGATGATCTGTTCGGTGTTGGGAAAAATAAAACCTGGCGGCTGGAATGTTGTGTGAATTGACAAAAAGAGAGAGTTGAGTAAACGGTGAGGAAGTACAGACTGAAATATTCGATACAAGCCAAACTCTCCGCTAAATATATGCACTTGAAAATGACGGGACCGGCAGATGGAGCTGCAAACATGTTTGCCAGAAAGCACTGCGAATCACGAGGCACGAGGTACGCACTGAACGAAAGGCAGTTTTACTTTCCACGAGTACAGCGGTAATACCAGTGGAACGAACGTAACCAGGAACAATGATAAGCGAAAGGGGAGGCTTCTAGCAGACACGATGATGAACTTGCATATCAAATCTTCTTCTTCTTCTTGATCACTTGTGGGGCGGGAACGACATAATTTAATCTGCTCCGCTCTCGCGACGAGTATTCACTCTTTATCGCGATCTTCTGTCATTCTCCTAAACTCTCGGCTATTAAACTATGACCGTTGAAGATAGCTATGTATCTACACTATCCCACTATCTTTATTTCGGTCTTCCTCTTCTCCTTCTACCATCCTCTTTTATTTGCCCTCTTTGTCAATCTTTCCCCATTAATTCTCTGTACGTGACCTGTCCTCAACAGTTTGCTCCCCCACCTTCGTCTTCGGGTGTTTCCGATATATTTTCTTAATTCACCCATCTTCCTGATGTCTTCTCCTTTCTCTGCACACATTCCCCGATCCCAGTTGTTCACTGGTACATGTAGCTTCTCCTCCGGTCTCTCTCTCAGCGCAAGGATTTCCAACCCAAATATACGCTGGTACTATGCAGGCTTTTTCCCTTTAGCTGTTTCTTCAGCTTTATGTTCCACGTAATACCCACCACCACCCTCCACGATGCCGCTCCTGCTTGCAACATCCTTCCTTCTGTACCTCCTTCCTACTTCCTCCATCCTCACACACTGTTCTATAAATGTACACAAAGATGTCCACATACTCATTGGTCTTTCCATCGACTACTGCATGGAGGTCCACGTCATGTTCATCTACTCACATTAATACGGTCTTCTCAAGATACATTTGGAGGCCATGTTTTCTGAACATTATTCCTGTTCCGACATCTTTTCACGGATCATCATCAAGTCCTTGCAGTATCGTCGCGTCACTGAAAATGCTGGAGAGCGCTGATACTGCATCATTCCTCAAGAGCACGGCGACGACTGTTCTACATGCAGCACGCCCCTACTACCCTCCATCTATACGACTGATGGCGATATATCCAGCGAAACACTGTGCACGTGGTCTAAATAAAAGAACATCAAAGAAAAGCGTGCCATTGGAGGGAGAACAAAAGCAATGAGTTTTTTTGTGTGTAAAATACGTCGTCACTGGGGTAGTCACTTTTAAGGTCACTAATGCCAACAACCTTGTGAAATCGCCGAAGAGACACACGTTCAATATCTCCCACCAGGCGCTGTTTTATACACGACTGCGGCAGTAAATGGCAACACGTGAATGTATGCTACACGTTGATCTTACGTCCGCAAAATTAAAAAGGAGATCCATTTTAGCACTTTGGAGCGTTGAAAAAGCAGGTTACCATAAACACTGGTGCATCTTCTACATCGGCGAAGTAGAGGCGACATCATTCTGTTCAATATCCAACAACTTGCAACATTGCCATGTTCGCGTGTGGGGACACCTGTCTCCTCTCATCGATGATCTGACGAAGAGCAATCCCATGTTGACATGTTGACGTGTTCAGCGACGGTCCAACTGCACAGTACAAGGTGAAATGAAATGTACCTGCTTAGCTTAGTGCATAGAACTTCTTTGAAGCAGCCCGTGGGAAGGGATCCCCGGTGTGGTAGACGTGGCAGTCAAACGAACGGCGGACAGGCACAGTGGTATAGGTAGTAACATAGGTAGTGATTGTGCCTATTCCAAGTCGATGTACCACATTTTAACTGCTGTTAAAGGTGTGTTATTCATTAAAAACATCTTCGGAATGCGTTGTAACACATACCATCACCGTGTTTACACACCCTACGAGACCAGTACGCCCTGTTGTGTGCCGTATGCGTAGACCCCTCAACTATGCACACGCACGGACGCACGCATGCACGTACGCACGCACGCACGCCCACACGATTAAATTCAGCTTTTATTCCCGGTATTAGTTTTGACGAATGAATATCTATGCATTTATATTGGTTGATTGTATGGAAAATGATTCCTGCAAGTTGGTGCTTATCAAGTTGCTGTCACAGAGAAGTAATCGATACGTACGTGCAGGCGTACATTTGAAGGCGTTTCATATAATTTAGCCTAAGTAGCCAATACAAAGCTAAACCTGCATTACAATTACAATGACGCTGAAGGCGAACAACAAATGTGACCTCGACCTTGCTCTCAATCACTGCGGTCCTGATTTGACTTGGCGGTGT
This sequence comes from Lamellibrachia columna, assembly GCA_963662155.1. Taxonomy (NCBI): domain Eukaryota; kingdom Metazoa; phylum Annelida; class Polychaeta; order Sabellida; family Siboglinidae; genus Lamellibrachia; species Lamellibrachia columna. The sequence goes on along the minus strand of OY759270.1, from coordinate 50,643,547 downwards.
CCGGACTCGGGCATAAACGGCACCGCCAAGTGTCTCTCGAGTAATGGTATGGAAATTGACTTTCGGGGTACATTTAGCGTCTTTTTAGACCATTGCCTTTATATTATTTTCCCACGAGGGTTAGCCATCTTTATCACTCGAACGGTTTACGTGGTACTCTTCGAATTAGTAATGAGGTCCATAGGAAATCACCATACCAGAATTAACCGGCATACACTAAAGAAGTAAGCCCTTCGCCTTGGCATATGATGTGGAACTATCTTCCTTTGAAGTCCCACGATGTGTCATCACTGTTTTTTCCAATAGAGATATGATTAACATAACTGTTAGCATATACATAATACACACGTGGCTGCACGAATGCTTATTGGTATCGGTATCTCTCTTGCGGACAATTCGAGTAAGTTGATCATTGGATCAATGATTTACAAATGTTGTAAAACAAAAACTATTCATACCCGTCTGCCTTAGTCAAGCAGGTTTAGACGCTTGACATTAGCGTAGTTGAGGGCATGGAATGAACGTCCCATTTACAAGACATAACATTCCCCATCCTGACTGACCTTAGAAGGCACCTTTTCGTCCTCTGCACCCGTCCTATCCGGAGTACCACGAGGCACTGTCCTAGGCCCCCTTCTCTTTCTGACTTATATTAACGACTTACCTGATGCAGTCCATCATTCCAGTGCCAGACTCTTCGCAGATGACAAATCCTCTACAGAAGAATTAAGGACCACCAATACCAGGCCCTACTTCAACAAGACCTTGACTCCGTGGAAGAGTGGGAACACATCTGGCAAATGAATTTCAACACGAGCAAATGCAACGTCATCCGGATCATGCCCAACAAGCGAAGGGTAACCTTAACATCCAGCTATTCTCTCCATGGTCAAACACTGGAAACGACAAGTACCAACAAATACTTGGGTATCAACATCCGCAGTGATCTCTCCTGGTCCAACCATGTTGAGGATGTAGCGGCAAGAGGAAACAGAACAATGGGGTTCCTGCGAAGGAACTTCAGAGAGTGTACCCCTAAAGTCAAGACGGCAACCTACACCACATTGGTACGCCCCACTTTGTAATACGCCTCAGCTGTCTGGGATTCCTACAAGCAAAAGGACGCCTAACTCCTTGAAAACGTCCAACGCCGAGCAGCCAGATATGTGAACAACAACTACACGGACATATCACCAGGCAGTGTAACAACTATGCTCGAAAATCTAAAATGGACAAGTCTGGAACATCGAAGACGACAGATCCGCCTGGGGATGCTCTACAAAATCAACAAAGGCCTCGTAGACATCAAACCAGCAAATGTCTTTCACCACGCTGACCGAAGGACTAGAGGAGCACAATCCTGCATCAGGAACAAATCCAACACCCTGTCCTCTTTCACTATTTCTTCCCCCGCACAGTGTCTGAGTGGAACCACCTCCCAACCTCTATCTCCTCAGCCCCTTCACTGGAGTCCTTCCAGAGTCGACTAGGCCGCAGTCTCCACAAACTGCAACCAGTCCTCATCACTCCATAGATAACTTCAGATCGTGTATATAGATTTTTAATATAACTTTTAACCTAACCATTCTTGCCCCAATAGCGGTGCAATGTCTTTTAATTGGCCCTGACCGGAACTACCAACGTACACAGACGCCGCAGGACTTACGACGCTTCTAAGGAGCCCAGTCCTTCACAAAAAGAAGAAGAAGAATCCGAAAACAAGTTTCTGCCGTCGGGTCGCCATCTACAGTTGCCTCTAGGATGCGGCACAACCACTTTGTCTACATCCTAAACTGATTTGTTACCAATAGATTGGTAATAAAGGATCAAACAGTTAACTTGCGCACCACCATTTTACCTGCAAGCATGTTGCAATGGTTGATCATAGAAGACTTCTTGTGTCAAAGTCTAAACTCAAATCCCATTACTATAATACTAGTGACCGCGTGTGACATATTTACATGTTTTTGCCACAACCCCCAGCATCAAGGACGAAACAAATAAGCAGTTTGATTCAACATTGAGGAACATAAACCTAGCTGAATATATCATATACTGCCAATTTATATTAAATGTGTCAGGGTATACCCCAATGATATCTACGACACCACTCACCATGACCTCGCTCGCAAGTAGTTCGCACAAACCGTTTGACGAATGCACGTATGATGTATGCCACTTCTTGGCTTGTGGTGCTTTTATAATAATAATAATAGTAATAGTAATAACAACAACAATAACAACATTAATATTAAAAATAATAGTACATTGTTTATTCACAATAAATTTGATCAAATATACATTTTATCTTCCTAGGGAAGTTAAGCAGACAGCTAAACCTTTATTTTCTCTGAATCACGCTGCCGCTTGAGGTGTCCAATGTAATAACTCCTAAGTCCACTTACAAAAGATCAAACAATTTACTTGCACACTTAATTCGGTGTACCTGCAACCGTGTGACAATACATAGATGGTGTATTGTACGAAAGTAAAAAAATCAGGTCAGATAACTGAATACAAGTGACAGCCTGAGGGATTTTAAAATATGCTTTTAATTTAGTGTCTACCGACACCATTCCAAAAGTGTCGGGTAAATACCTTGTTGCAACATTTGGTAGTAGCTAACTTTAATTATGTCTATGGCGGCCACTCGTAGTCTAAAATATTCTAAAATACATGTGCACATACAACATTCACCACGACCGTCATCGCAAACAGACAAACCACCTGTTTTAATAATCGACGCACTGATAAATGTGCGTGCGTGTGTGCGTGTGTTCGCGTGTCTTCATTATAGGTACTCTACAGTTGCCCAAGTGGAGCACACAATAACGACCCAGATAAAATAGCGTTGACAAACTGTGTTGTCTAGTAGTGGTCCTAACTTGCAAATGCTCCGCTTACCGATTCTGACTGACGAACAGCTCCTTGTTAGTCGTCAGTTACTAATTTCGCCACCAAGTATCTTGCGAAAGTTGTCATTCTTTCATCTGCATAATCGATATGTTCCCTGATGAACAAATCACGCAAGTGCAATAATTTATATACACTAACAACCAACAGTGTAATATACTACTGTTTTTCAACATCAACAGAACCATGTACGTCATAGTCAGAATTATATTACACGTTATCCTGGCGCGCTCGCCATTTGTGACACTGTCGCGCAATGGTCGTGTAATAATTAATACCATTGGACCATAATATCCAGTTAACGTGTTTAATTTACTGAATGTATATCATATACAATACATACATATAGAATTTCATAATCACCAAAACTAGGAAAATAAATAATAACCAACGCCTCGCTACACTGCGAGTATAACTCAAAGTAAAATGAAGTAACAATGAAAATGATTCACATTATCGCTCGAACGCAGTTCACATATCGCTCGATAACGATCCACCTATCACTTGAATATCGTTCACACACTACTTGTGTCACTGGTTCCCAGACTGTCCATCTTTTCCTGTTGCTCAACCGACCTCGCCCTCACACGACACTCCAGCTCGCCCTCTGCTGCGTGTAAGTCTCTCGGCTATACAGCCCACGCTGGTTGCCAGTCGTTATATCCCAAGCTGGTTGCCAGTCGTTATATCCCAAGCCAGTTGCCAGTCGTTATATCCCAATAATTACCACATACACGTGAATAATAACGCAATGATAATCATATCAGTTTACCATTTGAATTTTACAAAATAAGATTACAGGGCGTATCATCAGACAAGCTCTTTGCCAACAATGGCCGACACGCATTAGGCAAATGATGGCTTAATTCTAGGTCATAACATGTATTAACACATAGGACATATGAATATATCTAAATACAGGCACACATATTATCAGCTAACAACGTAATAGATAATACTTACGCCAGTCGCTTCTGGCATTGTTCAAATTGTGTTGCGTCACGCAGCTTTCTACTGACAACAATTTCAGTACTGCAGTATAGTTGCCTTATCACAGCTTATCACCGGCCGTCTCTTAACTATTGTAGTATAACTGCCTTCTCGCAACTTATCACCGGCCGTCTCTTAACTATTGTAGTATAACTGCCTTCTCGCAACTTATCACCGGCCGTCTCTTAACTATTGTAGTATAACTGCCTTCTCGCAACTTATCACCGGCCGTCTCTTAACTATTGTAGTATAACTGCCTTCTCGCAACTTATCACCGGCCGTCTCTTAACTATTGTAGTATAACTGCCTTCTCGCAACTTATCACCGGCCGTCTCTTAACTATTGTAGTATAACTGCCTTCTCGCAACTTATCACCGGCCGTCTCTTAACTATTGTAGTATAACTGCCTTCTCGCAACTTATCACCGGCCGTCTCTTAACTATTGTAGTATAACTGCCTTCTCGCAACTTATCACCGGCCGTCTCTTAACTATTGTAGTATAACTGTCTTCTCGCAACTTATCACCGGCCGTCTCTTAACTATTGTAGTATAACTGCCTTCTCGCAACTTATCACAGGCCGTCTCTTAACTATTGCAGCCGCCTCCTCGCTAGGACTACTGCCTAGCCTGGCTCGACAATAACTATATAACCCTTGTTACGTAAGATAGTGTACGTTACCACGACTGTAGCATAACCATAAAATAAATGTATAATATACACATTGTCACAACAACTGTCTTAAAATAAATGTATAATATACACATTGTCACAACAACTGTCATAAAATAAATGTATAATATACACATTGTCACAACAACTGGAACTGCTTACCGATTAGGAACTGCTTTTGTTTTTGTGCGCTGCCGAGCTTAGGTCTCCCGAGGATTTTTGCGCAAAAGAAGTGTGTTGTATTGTATTGTATTGTATTGTAATACAATCACACGTGTTACAAGTGCGTCTTGTTAAACCTAGAGTGCTAGAACCATGAAAACACCGCACTTTGTAATTTTTAACACAATCATCAAAATAATCAACGGTAACGATTACATTACCACAGTAATTAATTTCGATTACGAATACTTGAACACATTTAAACAATCGATTTCGATTACCGATTATGAACACTTTATGTCTCATAAATACTACGGCACCTCTACTAATAGTACGACTGTATCGTCCTCAACAATATGTCTCCATTCTCCTAGTTGTGCATATGCAACTTGATAACGTTTAATACAATTAATGCTTTCTGTTTCAGGCGCCGATCAAGTGTCGGTGGTCTCGTTGGCTGTGGGCTCTCTGTTTGTGTTCGCAACTCTCGTTGTTACGTTGTACTGAATAGACGCAACGGTACGACGAAAGCCGAAGAGGAACGCTTGTTATCGGACATAGTCGAAGATAGAAGTCTAACGGCCCGTTCACACGAGCGATTAGTTGCCCGATTCACCGGTCAACACAGTGTCGCTCAACCAATTGGACGCATCGTTTCTTGCGAGCAACAAGAAACGATGCGTCCAATTGGTTGGGCGACACTATGTGGACAACTAATCGCTCGTGTGAACGGTCCTGGACAAGACCGACATAAGTCGCCAACGTTATGCAGCAATTGTACTTATAAAGTTAATTATAAGTTATAAGTTATGTTAAACTGATCAAGTTCAGCTTACAATATGTTAACGATGTTCAACAAACGCAATGCCTCCGTCTCAATGACTTTGAGCAATTTTAACTACAGACAATCGGACATTACTAGGGCATGTATCAAAGTTGCTCATTTCTTCGAGTTAATCGATTTGACAGTGCCAACATTCAACCAGATATGATAATTAAATTAATATCACAAGCATGACGCAATGACACTTTGCAATGGCGGAACTATACGATTGACCCATATCCCCCATTTAAACAAACCGCATGGAAACAATCGAAATAAATGTATACCAAATAAATTTACTTCTTTAGTGTTGAGTTATCAGCGCAATTCGAATGTCCTTGCGATTTCCTTCATGGATAAATTTCGAGTACCTCGGGTCACGGGTGCAAGGCGACGGTGACTGCGCTGCAGACGTGAAACACCGTACAGTTGGTGCGGTCGGGAGATTCACCTCGCTGTGGTGTATATGGACAGACGTTGGACTTCCGCGCAGCAGGGAGGCACGCCTGTATAAGGTTGCGGTCCAGTCAACGATGACCCATGGCTTTGAAGGCGGGAATTTTGACGAGATCGCTCAAAGAACGTTGCACGGAACCAACGCCTGGATGTCCGCATTCATCACCGGCCGTTCTGCCCACGAAGAAGCTTCATACCCATCCCTCGACGTCGTGGAAGCCGTAAAGAAACGCAGATGGAGGTGGTGAAGATAGTATCGTGCGCCGAGCGCTGCTAGCAGCATTCCCGCAACACCCGCCGTACGACCCCGGCTCGCTACTAGCAACATCCCCGCAACGCCCGCCGTACGACCCCGGCTCGCTACTAGCAACATCCCCGCAACGCCCGCCGTACGACCCCGGCTCGCTACTAGCAACATCCCTGCAACACCCGCCGTACGACCTCGGCTCGCTACTAGCAACATCCCCGCAACACCCGCCGTACGACCCCGGCTCGCTACTAGCAACATCCATGCAACAACAGCCGTACGACCCCGGCTCGCTACTAGCAACATCCCCGCAACACCCGCCGTACGACCACGGCTCGTTACTAGCAACATCCCCGCAACTACAGCCGTACGACCCCGGCTCGCTACTAGCAACATCCATGCAACACCCGCCGTACGACCCCGGCTCGCTACTAGCAACATCCCCGCAACACCCGCCGTACGACCACGGCTCGCTACTAGCAACATCCCCGCAACTACAGCCGTACGACCACGGCTCGCTACTAGCAACATCCCCGCAACGCCCGCCGTACGACCCCCGCTCGCTACTAGCAACATCCCCGCAACACCCGCCGTACGACCACGGCTCGCTACTAGCAACATCCCCGCAACTACAGCCGTACGACCACGGCTCGCTACTAGCAACATCCCCGCAACGCCCGCCGTACGACCCCCGCTCGCTACTAGCAACATCCCCGCAACACCCGCCGTACGACCACGGCTCGCTACTAGCAACATCCCCGCAACTACAGCCGTACGACCCCGGCTCGCTACTAGCAACATCCCCGCAACGCCCGCCGTACGACCCCCGCTCGCTACTAGCAACATCCCCGCAACACCCGCCGTACGACCCCGGCCCACAGCTAGCGGAACTCGAACGTCCGATTGCCGAATGTGTAACGAACTTTGCCGCCGCACCCCATCAATTCCGTGCTGAATGGATGAATGCAACGCGAGACTGGGCTGTTCCCTCTGGGAGCAAAGCATTATTATGTATAGTTAATCGTCATTCAGTGATTTAGACAAATCTTTAAAAATCCGCATTATAACTAGTTGTTTCGTTTGCATTAGAGGGATCTTCTTGCAACCTGTTAATCTCTAAGTATACTGTTCGACACGACGGTTACGCTCTTGTGTCGTGGCCGTCAGCTTTCTAAGTTGGATCCAACAAATCTCCCCCATTTGGGATCTCGTGGCAGGATAATTTCAATGATGAAGTAACGATTTTTTTCAACTGGTGGCGCCACCTACTACATGTCTATTACCCGAATTACTGTTTTTACATCCGATCGATCTTCTAACATATGGGGATATTTGGAAGGTCAGCACACGCAGGCTCCAACGATCGTCGACCACGACAGCCTTCCTAGTCAACTCTCCAGATAGTTCTCTAGTAGGCTGCCAAGCCTGCGTCGTGACGTGTCGGGTGTCATCCGTAGAGAGGGCCCGAGCCTAGCAGTCACCGTCGATGCACTTCTGTCTGACCCACAGACAGGGTCTGTTCAAAGCCGAGTTGGCCAGGTGCCGAATTTGCAACATTCAATGAGCGAACCTCGGGATGATATATTGGGTAACCTGTCCAGATTGTCATCAAACGTATATAGGTTAAACAGGTCACTGGTGACGAGGCTCAATAGACGAGTTGCACATTCCAGCCCGGACATGTTCAGTGGAGATGTTTACAATTTTCACCGGAATTAGGGATATTCCGCTCGCTTACAATAGTCCGTTGCATTCTTATCAAAGCAATACTTTCAAATGTGGGAGGGAATGACTACTGCTGTGTGATTAAATGCAACAATCATTGGATTAAGGCAAAATAAACTGGACAGAATATGTCATTTGTTTATCTTTCCAATGGGACAAAGCAAGAGGTTAATAGTAGACAGGGTTCAGGAGACTGGGCAAGGATGGGGACCATGTTTCGATGGCTACTAAAAATAAATTTTGGGGAAAACCCGGATGATGTCCAGTGTGAGAGTATAGGGAAATATCTTGCTATTATGAGTCCACTCGGAACAATATTCGTTCATGAAGGTGTGGAACGCTGTGTGTCGTGGCTGCAGGCCGTACGAGCAGAAGTAATCGCCGCGTCCATCGGCATCCAGATACAACGCTATCCAATGTTCACCCGTTTTGTCGCCGTCGTCGGTGTTTCACACGAAGGCGACCGGTAAAGCGTCTATCGTAGGCAGTCCGTCTTTGAGTACGACGCCGCGAACGATCGACTTGATGCGCGGGTCCATCGCCAGTACTCTAGCGATCTGCAGAGTGTCCATTTCAGTAGTCGTAGATGATGTTGCGGCTCTTGTCTATTTCCAACACGGACTCGAACTCGGCGTAGGCGATGACGTTCACAGTGGTCGGCAGCGCGTCACGGAAATGCATCTCGATGCACAGTTTGTCCTGTTGTACCAGATGGAAGCAGGCGCCATCGCACTCGTCGGGGGTCAGTTCCAAACCGAAGAAGGTGTAGCCGTGTCGGAAGTCGCTGCGACACAGTCCGTTCCCCTCGTCCTGCCACACCTTACCGGTCGAGGTGAACAGGTTCTTGTAGCTCCTGATGAAGAGGGTGTCGACGACATTCGGTGGGAAAGGTTTGGAGGATATCTGTCGCCCATCCACGTACACTGTGAGGACGTTGATGGCGTTGTTCTTGGCGTGAAACGGATTCTTGTCGTACGAACCGTTGTAGGCGTCGTTTTCGATGCAGCACAGCACTAGACGTTTCGGCTGAGTGCCGAGGAACAGGTTCTCGTGCGTGTGCGATCGGGCGCCCGCGGGAATGGCGTACACCTTGCAGTCGACGGAGCGCATCGGAAACTTGACGGTGATCTTCTCGAGAGCCTTGATGTGCGCCGTCTGTACGGTCGGATTCAGTTTGGTCTTCTTTGCAAACAAGGTGGCATTGATGATGTTGATCCTGTAATCGGGATTGGCCCCGCCAGCCATAAGTGCAAACGCGGACTTACTGCGCACCAGTCGTATCTTAACATCGACGCCGTTGATCAAGAATTTATCCTGCAGAAACAAGTCCACGTGGAGACGGCCCATCATGTCGACGACCCGACTCGGTACGACGTTCGCTCGTCGAGCTACGAACCCTGCATTAGCCGCGGCCCCGTCATCGATCTCGAGGGCATTCATGCGAGTGGCCTTGTCCTTGTGCCACAGCTGACTCGTCAGTTGTGTGACCTGGGCAACGGTGCCGTAACTCAGCAGCGTCTCTATGTAGGCACGATATGCATGCGTGTTGGTCGAAGGGGCCACGAGCGTACCGTTCAGGTTGACGTCGACTTGACTGAACAGCGAATGCCGCCAGTTATTCACCGGACCAACGGGATCGGCCAAGTCGAGATCGTCGCCATTGGCTCGGGTCACCTTCGCCTGTACGTGTAGCATCGTGTTGGCAAAATCCAGGTCGTCTCCCGATCCGGGTATCAAGAATTCTACCGGTCCACCCGAGTCGAGAGAGGCCATGTGCTGATGTTCCCCTATATGGCTGTCGACGACGCTGTTCTGAGTCGGGTGTACGGTAAAGAGATCCAGCTCGGTCTTGAACCCCTCGCACGATTGTCTATGTATGAAAGCCATCGTCGAATATGTCGGCCTCACGTTTCAATTGATAATGAAGTTTTGGCAGTACTGATATGCTGGGTGGCGCCACTGTTGGGGGGTGTGGATACGCTACACATGAGGGATCAGGCCACGGTTGATTTCTGCTGTTGTGCCGAATGTTGTGTAGCCCACCGCTATATCATCGACCTGCAACTACGGGCTGGGTAGGGGTGGGGGTAGGGTGAGCGTGACAGTGGCAGTGGCGATATGCCGAGTGGCGCCACTGTCGGGGAGTTTTGGGATGATTAATGAGGGACTATGTAAACTTAACCGCGTGGTGGCAGCACACGACACTCCGATCCTTGCACTCACGAGCACATTACTACTTGATTTTCATCCTTACATATACGCGCGTTGTGTGCTTTGAGAAAACCAGTAAATTAACACATTTATAAAGGCAAAATTAGTTTAATAAGCACATATTTGCAAATACATCAAGTGAAATTAAACTGATTGCATCATGTGCTATCGTATACGCAGATATAATCGCAACAATCGGCGCAACCTCTAATTCAGATAATGGTAGATAATTCAGATTAATATGTTAGCATAGTGTATCAACCATGTATACTGGTCTACCAAGACGTGTATATTTGGTTGCTATGGATATTACTTGGAAATGACGTAACAACATGGGTAATCAAACTATTAGAATTAGTACATACTAGTACAAACGTATATGGCTTCAAATGTAATTATATTTTAAGCAATGCGAAATAAAGCTGTACTGTAATGGAAGCACATGCAAACTGCAGCTAAGTAGTGAATTTGCGACCAGCAGATAAAATAATATTTAATATTATGAAGGATAGTAGTGCAGGGTGTAGTGCAACACAAGTGCCCACTGTTTGAGGCCACATTGATGATACATTTCGTTTCAAAGCAATACTAGCTGCAAGGCTTATCGCCAGTATGTAAGCTCTAGATAATAGCCCTTCATGTCCTACTAAATGCCGTTGTAGAGACATCGGTCAACATTTAAACGGTAAATATTAGTGCGCAATAAGTGCGAAAGAACGGTGAATAGTTAACGTGGCACCGCCACCCTTACACACAATTGCCATGCAACTATTTAGTGCAATGTTATTATATAAATTATTCAGATATTAACCTACTTTGTTAGTAAAAACCAAGCATAACACAGTGATAGAGACTCGGTAACTTGAGTCTGTCTTCTTTACGTTCTTCTCTCTTCGTCTTTGTCCATCTTTGTCTTCGTTTGTGTCTCCCCGACTATTATCAGCTGTCATCGGCTTTCGTCGTACCACTGCGTCTGCTCAGTACAACGTAACAACAAGAGTTGCGAACACGAACAGACAGCCAACAGCCAACGCGATCATCGATACTTGATTGGCGCCTGAAACAGAACGCATATTCAATTACGGGTAATGCAATGTGCACTATGTCACTACCAGACATTTTTTTTTTCGTACACGTCAATAAAATATGTCACCAAACAATGGCCCGATTTTTGTAAACGTAAGCGTGAAGGGAATTTTCTACAACATTTTATCAAATGAGATGGGCTTACGTCAGTGACAGTTGTTGAACACTCGCAGTGTTCGAATAATTAATCATCTTTTGTAAGCCACTGTTGTGATTGGCGATGTTTACCTCCTAAAGTAGATGTTTACTAATGTTTTTGAATAGTTTGAGTGTAATTACGGGTAATTATCAACATTATTTAACTTTGTATTTTAATTGTCCCACGAATGTGTTATGAACGGTTATGATCAATACGAACAATAAGTGACAACTTATACGTTTGGATTTTCAGTTTCATGTTATATCGTTCTACAAGTTGGAAATCGTTTTCCATGCTGCGAATTTAGTAGGATTCCAATGCCAGATTTTGCTTCGGATTCGATAAACCGTCAGATTTATATGATTGTGTGATTCCGTTGGAATCCTTAGTGTTCGGGAACTAGATACGATATAGCATTAATGTAATTACGGGTAATTAGCAAAATTAGTTAACGTTGCATTTCAATTGTCCCAAGAGGACGAGGCTGTAATATGGTCATATGGCAATGGTCAGACTTGTTATGATTTGTAGACAGATAAGCAACTTACCCGAGCGGTTCGGAGTAGTGGCGTTGATAGTGGCGGTTGTGGTCTGGGCGTTGATAGTGGCGGTGGTGGTCTGGGTAGCAACATTATTTAACGTTGCATTTTTGGCTGAAACAAGAATTACTACAATGTGTTATGAACAGTTATGATCAATAAAAAAAATAATAGTCCGCTTATATGATTGGAGTTTCACTTTTCACTTTTCTGCCTCACTTTCATCCTACTTATCTAATGGCACCGTCTGTATTCACCACACCTATCTGCTGAACCAATTCATGACTGAAACCAAAGTTGAAGTCAATATAATTAATATTCTCTGATTTTATGGTTTCCTTGATGCGAATTTAGTGGGATTCCAATCCCAGGTTTAGTTTCGGTAGCGTTAAACCGTCAGATTTATATGATTATGTGATTCCGTCGGAATCCTTAGTTTTCGTTAGCTCGCTACGGCAGAGTATTGGCTATAACCAGTCTTCGGTTGGTCTGTCGGTACTAGATGAAAACCCAGTTAATTGAATGTGAATCGTTAGTTGCAACAGGTGTGTCATTTTATTGATACAACAGCGTATGTCACTACCATAAATTTTTTTTTTCGTACACGTCAATAAAATATGTCACCAAACAATGGCCCGATTTTTGTAAACGTAAGCGTGAAGGGAATTTTCTACAACATTTTATCAAATGAGATTGGCTTACGTCATTGACAGTTATTGAACACTCGAATAATTGATCATCTTTTGTAAGCCGCTGTTGTGATTGGCGTTGTTTACCTCCTAAAGTAGATGTTTACTAATGTTTTTGAATAGTTTGAGTGTAATTACGGGTAATTATCAACATTATTTAAATTTGCATTTTAATTGTCCCACGAATGTGTTATGAAAGGTTATGATCAATACGAACAATAAGTGACAACTTATACGTTTGGATTTTCAGTTTCATGTTATATCGTTCTACAAGTTGGAAATCGTTTTCCATGCTGCGAATTTAGTAGGATTCCAATGCCAGATTTTGCTTCGGAATCGATAAACCGTCAGATTTATATGATTGTGTGATTCCGTTGGAATCCTTAGTGTTCGGGAACTAGATACGATATAGCATTAATGTAACTACGGGTAATTAGCAAAATTAGTTAACGTTGCATTTCAATTGTCCCAAGAGGACGAGGCTGTAATATGGTCATATGGCATTGGTCAGACTTGTTATGATTTGTAGACAGATAAGCAACTTATCCGAGCGGTTCGGAGTAGTGGCGTTGATAGTGGCGGTGGTGGTCTGGGCGTTGATAGTGGCGGTGGTGGTCTGGGTAGCAACATTATTTAACGTTGCATTTTAATTGTCCAACGAGGACGAGGCTGTAATGTGGTCAGATGGAAATGGTCAGATTTGTTATGATTTGTAGACAAATAAACAACTTACCCGAGTGGTCCGTAGTAGTGGTACTTGTGAAGTTGGCTGAAACAAGAATTACTACAATGTGTTATGAACAGTTATGATCAATACAAAAAATAATAGTCCGCTTATATGATTGGAGTTTCACTTTTCACTTTTCTGCCTCACTTTCATCCTACTTATCTAATGGCACCGTCTGTATTCACCACACCTATCTGCAGAACCAATTCATGACTGAAACCAAAGTTGAAGTCAATATAATTAATATTCTCTTATTTTATGGTTTCCTTGATGCGAATTTAGTGGGATTCCAATCCCAGGTTTAGTTTCGGTAGCGTTGAACCGTCAGATTTATATGATTGTGTGATTCCGTCGGAATCCTTAGTTTTCGTGAGCTCGCTACGGCAGAGTATTGGCTATAACCAATCTTCGGTTGGTCTGTCGGTACTAGATGAAAACCCAGTTAATTGAATGTGAATCGTTAGTTGCAACAGGTGTGTCATTTTATTGATACAACAGCGTGGTGTCGTCATTGTATTGATACAACAGCGTGGTGTCGTCATTGTATTGATACAACAGCGTGGTGTCGTCCATTTTGAAAGTTCTCTTTGTGGAAAACGTATTACGTAGAATGTATACTCCAAAGGATCCTGCTTAACAATATGTCAAATATACAATACCAAACCAGAGACGTATTCCACCACCTTATTTGATATTCAATTCAATACTTTCAGAGCTTATTGAAATCACGACAATCGTCCATAGAGACAAAACAGGTAGCTCGAAAATCAACTTATTTAATGCTTACATGAGAAACATTTGAAGATGCCTGCTGATTCCGGACAAAAGAGGCAAGTCAAGTTGTTGAAATGGCAGGGATCATAACGGCTGAAATGGTCACACATCTCGTTCGCATTTTCCGTGTTACTGCAATGAAGATATGACAAATGCTTAAACAAATAAAAATTGAAATGACATCTCGCATTGACAACATCATCCCAATATTTAAGAATATTGACAATACACAATTTACGAACTACAGGTCAATATCACTTTTTCGTGTTATCTGGTATCAGCCATATTGTTTGTTTCATAGAGAAACAAAATACAGTACGGTTTTCGTTGAACTGAACACTGAACACTTGACTTTGTTAGTAGTGTCGTCTGTCATACGTCAGTTACAACATACCTGTGTTACAACTAGCCCCGGTTTCCCCAATACCATTTCAAATGCCGTTGTATTAAGCTGACTCCAGAGGGCAAGGCTTTACATATAATAATAACAATAATAATAATATAAAATGCCTCTTTTGTGCTAAAATCCTCGGGAGACCCAAGCTCGGCAGAGCACCAAAACAAAAGGGGTTCAGGAGTTCCAATTGTAAACAGTTGGATTGGTACGCTGGGGAGCTGTGGAGGAAAAGCAAGTTTAAACAGGTGGATTTTTATTTTACGTCGAAAAGTTGATGTATTTCCTACAGACTTAACACTAACATACACACATGGCCTGGAGAGGATGTTTCTGGCGCTATCCACAGGTACGCGGCACGCACGCACGTACTAATCCGAAGACATTAACCTTTTAAAACTATTATATCTATATTTCTGCATTGGTCTACGGCACACCATCATTCATCAGTCTTTATTAGTGGAAGTCAACTAACGGTTTTTGGGCAGGCAACTTCCGGATGATACACCAAACAAAGTCGTTGTGATGTAAACCTTGTCGTCACCACAGCCGCAGGTGGGTGGAAATACAGTTATGTGTGGTGGGTGGAAATACAGTTATGTGTGGTGCTTCTGGTGCTGCAATGTGGTGAGTAATTTGTAGTTCAAACGCTTCACGTTCTCGCTTTCAGCTGCTGCTGCAAGCTCTCTCAATATAACCTCCTCGTGGTACCGCGGTAATGATGCACCCTACGGCTCCAGGCTAACAGGCGAGGCATCTAGGAGAAGGACAACGCCGATTTCGAAACTGGGTAGATCAAACTCATCAGCCTTGGCAGGCGGTTGGTGTAGGAGAATGACAACTCTGATTTCAAACCAAGGCCATATCAAGTTCTTACGTCTCTGGAGACAGTGATCTAGGTGAAGGAAAATCCGGAAAATACACGATACGTTACATATCGCGATACAGCCACATCGGGTATAATGACACGACAACCAATAAAACACACGTTTATTTATCGAGAATGAATCAGTGGAAATATTGAAAATCTTAATTTAATTGGGGTCCACTCCCTTCAAAATATAGAAACCATTGTTCCAAATAGCATACTAAGATACAGCACTCCAGCTGCTTTGAATTCAATAGTTTCCGGCAGTCGTTAATGATGGCTAACCGCCACGGCAGGGTTGACATGTAACGAGGTAAGAGTACTTCGTTAAAATATTTGAGTAGTTATTTCAAGTAATTTGCATGTAACGAAGTATAATTTTGATTAAATACTTTTACTTGTAACGAAGTAGTGTTATCTAACGTAACGCGACTTTGTACTTTGTTACTTCTGTTTACTTCGCGATATATTTTCGTTAATGTTTTTTGCGAAACCCCCGCTGCTAGTGGCGCTCCACCGTCAGCGACATTTCTTAAACTGCGCCTTGTCGCCAGGCCAAATCTGTTAATATAAACCAATCGCAGGCCACTTCGTGATTATATTTATATACGCTTTGTGAAATCGATGCATCCGCTATTTTATATATAAATATATATATATATATATATATATATATATATATATATATATATATATATATATATATATATATATATATATATATATATATATATATATATATATATATATATATATATATAATAGCGCATGTATATATATGTGTGTGTGTGTGTGTGTGTGTGTGTGTGTGTGTGTGTGTGTGTGTGTGTGTGTGTGTGTGTGTGTGTGTGTGTGTGTGTGTGTGTGTGTGTGTGTGTGTGTGTGTGTGTGTGTGTGTGTGTGTGTGTGTGTGTGTGTGTGTGTGTGTGTGTGTGTGTGTGTGTGTGTGTGTGTGTGTGTGTGTGTGTGTGTGTGTGTGTGTGTGTGTGTGTGTGTGTGTGTGTGTGTGTGTGTGTGTGTGTGTGTGTGTGTGTGTGTGTGTGTGTGTGTGTGTCAGTGAACGAAGTCTGCCAAATATTGACAGAGTTCAGGTCAAGGCAGTTGACATAAAATGTCACTTCGACCACACAACGCCTGAACGCCATCTCAAACCATGATGCAAATGTCTCCGTTGCAACATATAAACTATTAATCAGTAAGTTTCCAATACGTATTATAAATATTAAAATTTGCGATGTCGACATTGTATTGGTAATCCCCATACACTGATATAATTCGGATATTCATGAGCGAACGCGCACCGTGGATCGAAAACTTCACCGATGCTCGCCCATTGTCAGCATTTAACATAATTTTATTTTCACGAAAAAAATACATATTGAGAATATTTACAAATATCAGAATATTTTTTCGGTACTGTGCAGCACTCCTGAAAATGTGTTCGATTTTCGATGATTTAAGCACGAAGTGTAACGTTCGTTACACCAAATTTCACTGCACTCGATAAGTGTAAGCACTGACATTCACGGAATAATTTGTGTTGTTAGTTTATTTATCACAAAGAACTTCTTAAAATCAAGTCATCGTTAATTTACATGAAGATTTGCAATGAAAATGTTAAACTAATGAAGTTCAGGACACCGTAAAAAATAGAAATGAAATTATATTAAATAATATCCCATCAGATTCATTTGAATAAATTTTATCGAAAGGATGACAACACACAAAAGAAAAATAAACAGGAACAGTGGTGAATTCACTTCTAGCCGGAACCGACAAAGGTCGTTATTCTCAAGGACACCAGCTGCAACGACCGTTACCTTTGTTTTACTAGTCTTGTCTCGTGCCAGTCCTTTGCTACATACCCATATATTTTTTCATAGTTGTTGGCTACACTCTTATAATATAGTTCCAATAAAACTTTGCTTGTTTGATCTGCCTCCCAATGGATTATATTGATTCAACAGAAGTACACTTTTGTATATAACAAATTGGTGTCCATGTTAAATGACAATGATAATTTAAATATCATAGCCTTACAAAGAAAATATTATATTGAAGTGCACAGTGTTATCATAACTCACTATATAGAACATATATATATATATATATATATATATATATAGATATATATATATATATATATATATATATATATATATATATATATATATATATATATATATATATATCAAATAATCAAATAATGATAGTGTTCTTTACTCCGATATTGATATCAGGTCAATTATAAACTTAACCGCCACAATCTCTTCAGCATTGAAGACAAACACATAGCACAGATAATTCTAAACAATTAAGTTGTGACCTTGGCGTTTAATTTAAAGCTGCTCTTATCTTATCGCATTAAACAGGATATGGATATATTACCGGAAAGATAAAACAGAATTGTAAGATTTGAGGCTTAGAAACAGCTGGATAATTTACTTAGGTTTTCATTACATGTCTTTTCTATCTGTTTTATATGATAAGATAATGGAATGATCGCGGTACAATGGACCCTTCCAATCAAAGCATGGTGAATGATAATGGAATTTAAAGATTCGGGTAACTCCGACAACATGTACAGGCCTGTACCCGAATCTTTACGTTTCATTATAATACACCAGGTAGCGTGGCGGTATAATGGGAAGGGTCTATAGTGCATTGTTTAGTACTCACGATAGCACTGAGTCTTGTCGTCAGATGGTATTGGCCCATAGTATTCACAAGAGCAGACATTGTTCTTGCACTTTGACATATATCCACTGCACTCGTCATGGGGTACGCACGGCTCACCGATCTTTATCGCTGCAGGGCATAAACATCTTGCAACGCAAGTTTGTAAGTTGGTTTGCTGCATGTCCAAATGAAACTGCTTTTCAAATGAAAGTCATATTTACAAGATATAATAATGTTAACGAAGTTTGAGGAGACTGGGGCTAGTTGTAAAATAACATATTTCCAGATTACGGTACTGATTGTAATCTGATCAATATTGTAAATGCCAATATGATCGCAAATATTTCCCCGAGTTAGCACACGCATCATTTAAAATTCCTACTACATTACACATGTGTGCACTGAAAAGTTTTATGAGCTCTCCTAGTGTTGCAATTTACCCAGATACGTGGCAAGTTGTAACTGCCAGTCGGGTAAATTCCATATGTTTTATCATTGGGACAAGGTGTAACACAACAGTATACAAACGTAATGAGTCCATGTTGTGTTTAATGTGTGCGACCTTGGCTGGTTGTACAAAAACGGCATGGATTTTTGTTCTATCCAAACTGCGAGTGCTAACGGGACCTCAGATATTTCCTGCGGTTAGCAAATGAACAATTAAATGCTTAATGTGCTAAAGTTTAACAATATGCCCAGAGGGAATGTTACAATGCATTTCATGCGTACCCAATCTCTCAGAAAAACTCAGTTAATCAGCATAACTTAAACACAAAAATATAGGTTACAAGCCTTCCACAAGGGAACACATTCTAAGTGTCTAATTACGGCTGTTGTAATGTGTTATGGCACTTACGTTTCGCGCACGCCCTCCTCCTCACTGACACTTACGTTTCGCGCACGCCCTCCTCCTCATTAACACTTACGTTTCGCACACGCCCTCCTCCTGTATGACACTTCTAAGCCGACGTAGCAGTGGCAGAGCCCCAGTTGACACGAGTCGGACTTCAAGCATACGCCACCGTCGTAGTCACAGTCAGAGTTGCTTGCACAGGGTTCACCTGGGGCCGCTACAACATAACACGCCGTTCATAGCTGATAGCATGTGTGATGATATGTGGATAAATCATACTAAAGGTCGTAGCTTTCACATAATAACGCCAAACGTTGTCCTACATTAACGCCTACAATAAGGGGTTTGCTAAAACGTCACTCCTCACTAAGCCGTTACGATTGAACTGTGAACCATCGAACAGTTCTTAGACTTACCCTAACACAATGTTCACAGTAATCCTCCCTAGCTTGTGCTCGAAGCATTTGCGTGAATTTGAACTAAGATCACTTTTGAGAAAACGTTGTTAGATTCATTGTTTAGGTGCATTTCGTGTGGATCTCGATGCAAGTGTCACACATGGATGTTACTGTTATTACATTAATTACACACTTATGCACTGTATGCACAGAAAGCATAACAATGTAGGTGTTCGCAGCTTCATATGGTATGTTTTTCATTTTTAGTTACCAGATACGAAGTTAGTTGGGGGTTTCGTATAATTAAATTAATCAATTCTCTTTTTATATTTCAACGTTAATCTAATTTAACAATGAACACCATAACCATCAGGAATTGTATAAAACGGGAATGTGACAGACCAATAACTAATCCGATGAAAAACATTATATTTCACCTTTAAATGTAAATATATTCAAAAGAATATGCAGCGATAACATCTCATCCAATACGAAAAAAACCAGAATGATCACGTGCTCAATACTGTTATGACAAACGTAGATGTTCAGAAGACCTATATCTTTTACTAAAAATAAGATATCCTTGAATGAAAGACATTGTTGCAAGTGGCTATTGTTTCCTGTTCGACGTCGTATGTCCACAACGTGACGCAGAGGATACAAACAACTACAACATGGAACACAGATTGGTTGACTTTCTACAAACTTATCAACATGTCAAAGTGTCATATACTGGGTTATGAAGGAGCAACATAATGTAAAGGACGGTAGTTTCCATAAAGACTTCTAATTCGATGTGGTCCTTCTTTCTCATACATTATGAGAAAGTGTGGAGTACATAGGGATCATTCAGAACTGGAAAACCACACCTTCACTTGACCATGTACATAGTTCGAAGATATGGTGCATATAATTATTGTTGATGTCAAAACCCGTTTGAACAAGGCCCGTGGAATATTCTTAAACCTAAAACTAGCATTAAGACGATTCTGGGGAGCAAAGACGACGCTTAATCAGAGCTGTACCACATCCACTGTATTACATGCCACACGAAACTGACCTGTGATGGGACCAGAGCAACAAATCGAAATGTGCGAACATTGTGGCCACAATAAACTGCCAATAGAACACTGCCGACAGAAGAACATGACCTATTGTTTACCATAATGTGACAGTGTTTTGTGAAAGTACGATAAAAATAGAATGTTAGAATGTTAACATAATAAATACTACTACAGGCGTTTATTGTCTTTGCTTTCGTCACTGGTAATTTACTTTTGCTATATGTTGCGTTCCCGGGTGTTCGTATTGTCGATTTATAAAGGTATGCAAAATCAAGGTAGCAGTTTACCTGCAGAAGGATCTATGGTGGGGATGCCTAAAACAGAAATTATACTGGCAAAATGAAGGAGGTTTATGGCGTGTATTGTATTGCTTGAATGCATGGGGCTTTATTAGCTGTGTTATAAGTCAGATTTTGTCACAGTAACGTGGCCACCAGTGCATGACTTTCCATTTACGTTTCTGAATGTCCCTCTTGTACAGTTGATTTGTGTTCCTTTTGAACAAAGGTAAACTAAACATGAATTTCCCTTTTTACGGTTTTTTTTGTGCGGATAATTTTATAGGAATGTTTAAAGGTGCCTCAAATTCCACGTAATAAAAAATCAATACAAAATAATATGAGTATATATATATATATATATATATATATATATATATATATATATATATATATATATCATATAACGATACAGTGATTTTACGAATGTCATTTTGTATACTCACGAGGAGTGGACTGTGTATTCACACGCACACACACCATGTGATGCTCACTGCACTCACTGCCTGGTTCACATTTGTCCATGACACCTAAGCACCATTCACCGATCTTCTTCACTGCATAATATAATCAACTTACACATGGATTGGGTTATGTACAATGATTGTATAAAATACCCACATATCGTATCGTACCCACATATTATGAATATAAGAATAGTGGTGGAGATAGTTGCAGCAGGCAGATGTAGTTTTCCTATTTAAAGCAGTGGTTCATAAAGTGGGACGATTGTTGTGGCCAGGGGGGATCTTGTTTGTTGTTTTACATGGGCGTTACATGGTTTTCAGGAGGCGCCGGAGCTGTGTTGGATTATTGTTGATCATGCGTATTAAAATGACTTGATTCGAACAAACAAGTTGCTCAAACGTGGTTTATTACAGCTGAGCTGCAAGCCTATATAATATGGATTTACATACACGTACTACTACGGCAGTTGTTTACTCAATCATGACGTCGACTCGTTTTTACTTAATAAACAATTATTATAAAATCCTGCTATTATTCAGCTCATAATGTCATCGATGACGAAATACCGCCAGTATTCGATGGAATATATGGGATACGGATTTATTCCGACCTCAAACAATTAACGTATGTATAAAAATGTATTTGATTTACTCCCAAATATTATCCAGTTGGTGGGGCGCCGTGGCGCAGCGGTTAGAACGCCGGATTTTCAATCGAGAGAACCCGGCTTCGAATCCTCTTGCTGCCGTTTCGAAAATTTTGGCAATTTCTGTCAGTTTGCCACAGTTCACTCAGTTTTATAAAGGAGTGTTTCCAAAGAAGTCGAGATGTCGTTTGAATGAACAGGTTTGCCACAGGGTGAAGGGTAAATCACTTACAATGTTGCTCAATACGCCATCAAACTGAAACATGTAAGCTCGATTGAAAGTTTAGATCCGAAAGTTTGATCAACAGTATATTTTCACTTTGGTATATACATTTGTAATACAAATTCTCGCGTTCGCACGCACGCATAGATGCACGAGCATAAACAAATGACAACAAACACCCGATTCAAAAAGTGGAGTCAACATAACATTATGTGTCGCCATAGAAAAGATTGAACAGGTTTTAGCGAGATCGCCGTCCAAGGCAAAGGCTCAGATGGCAAGTGGACGAGGAATCATTGATTTATCGAGAGTCCAACAATAGTTCTTTTATGCGTAACCCGCCCTTCTGAGATAGTTGTTAGTTTAGTTTCCAAACATGTTCACTTTGCTAGCATTTGCTCACGCTGTAGATAATATATTCCATTTGTTTATTGTCCTCTGTGAGAACGAGTACTACTCCAATCTACACTGATCCTTCACTAACGTTACTTCGTGTCCTCTAGTTCTATTATGTTTCTTAAATGAGACTACTTAAGTAATATCATAATTTCAGCAAGCTTACATTTACGTAACTCCAGATCACTACACCGATAACAGCTACAACGCACTCGGTTCCAGAGAGTCGACTACAACTTACAGCTTCTGCAGTTCTGCAGTAAATACGTACCTCCATCTCACAGTACTAACTTACCGTATCTACATATCACGATCGCCGCCACCAACAGCAGGAATAAACGTGCGCTCTGCAATGAATATAAATTACAGTTACATGATACTTCCATGACGCAATCAGAACATTGAGGAAAGAAAACAACACACAACAGCTTAACATTACGATTGTTGCATCGGTGGAACAAATAAAACATTATATAGTTATATATATATATTATACATATATATATACATATACATATACATATACATATATATATATATATATATATATATATATATATATATATATATATATATATATATATATATATATATATATATATATATATATATATATATATATATATATATATTTATGTATATATATATATATATATATATATATATATATATATATATATATATATATATATATAAGTCATCTCCCAGGCATTACGCCTTAGGAAGCCATGAAGGCTTATATGGCCAGTGCTTAAACCTGGTTTCTGTAGTGCGAAGCAACTTAGAGTGCAGTTATACTGACTCTCCTGGACGGGACACTAGTCCATCGCAGGCACCTTCCAAACAGTGTTTGTACTGATTTGCAGCAGAGTAGACTGAGGTAAGTAGGGTAAACGAAATTGCCTAAGCTTCGAAAACGAACCTTGAACTCACAACCCTCGAATTTAGAGTCCAACACTTTAACCACTAGGCCACGGTTGCCCCCCTCTATATATATATATATATATATATATATATATATATATATATATATATATATATATATATATATATATATATATATATATATATATATATATATATATATATATATATATATATATATATATATATATATTTATATATATATATATATATATATATATATATATATATATATATATATATATATATATATATATATATATATATATATATATATATATTTACAAAAAACATTGGCGTGCATGACTGCGTTCCGAGCTACAGAGGTGCAGGTCAACCTGTCGGCATATATTATACGCAGAAACCCAGGTGTACTTGTTGAGTGCGAATAGTGGTCGTGTATTGATGTTGGATACAAAATCGGTCACGGTTTGGTTCATCACAATCAATTGATTCATCCGGTCGTTCGTTTTCTTCATATTAATTCATCCATCCATCCATCCATGAATTCATTCATTCATTTATATATCCGTTACGCCATCCATCAGCCCATCAATCCATACATCCATTCGTCGCATCGTATGACTTTAGTTGCATTGTCTAAGCCACGCTGTGGGAGCTGTGATTTGACTTAGAAACACGGACAAACACTCCGAGAGTCCACACAATAGGTTACACAATTATCTACACATAGCGTAGACACTAGGAAAACGGTATGTGTCAATCTTATTCGAAATATACACTAATTACCTTCCTCTGTAGAGGTTACGCACTAAGAGCATCGGCAAGTAAATGTAATACATTTTTTATCGACATAATAAAAATGTTATATAACCGTTGCAGTTAGTTTGTGAAATTTGAGGTCTGAATTTATTAAACTATCAATGCAGCATGTCTTGGGTCTTGACCGCTCCGATTTGAATGACAGCGGTCAGCTTTGATGATTTGTGCGATTGTGTTCGCGACAAGCGTGGCGCAACGACTTTCCACAAAATCATAAGGTGAAGCCTTTCGCCAACTACTGTAAATATGCGATTACTTAATTCGGGGTTTCGATTTCGATTAAAAACACTTGGCGGTTTGTTTGTATGGCAGAAAGACGCTCGCCATACGCCCTACACATAGAGAGGTGCAGCTGCACAATGATACGAAAAATGTGTATCGCATGCGAATGAGAAAATAGGAACTGTTCTATGTCGATCTGCAGGCTATACTATATTTTGTTCAGCCTTGGAACACACACACACACACACACACACACACACACACACACACACACACACACACACACACACACACACACACACACACACACACACACACACACACACACACACACACACACACACACACACACACACACACACACACACACACACACACACACACACACAACACACACACACACACACACACACACACACACACACGTACGAAAAAACTAGTTTCATGTATCACCGTCACACCGCCACACAGCACTGGTATCAGTCAGTATTCGGGGTTGCTATGTTTGTCAACAAACCGAAGTAGGTCACACATGCGCAAAAGAGCGTAGAGTAGAACAAATCAACAACCAGCGTACTATCCCTGTTTGTTCCTAGGTTATGTGAATTACTCTTCACTTGTGTAAAATATGTTTGTTTTAGGAGTTCGATGAATACGATCGTCAAGTGTTTATGATATTATATGATATTTATAATATATTTACTTCTCATGTATTGTCCATTTTCCGTACGCAGTGTTATGGTAAATAGGAATGCAAGTTTTTTTTCAATTGGGCACGCGTGTACGTGCGTGTACGTGCGTGTATGAAGGATGAATGTATGAACGTATATATGTAGTATGCACGTATATAATATATGTACGTATATAATATAATTTATTTTATTTGTTTGTAGATATATATATATATATATATATATATATATATATATATATATATATATATATATATATATATATGTGTGTGTGTGTATGTGTGTGTGTATATATATATTTTTTCGCCTTAGTATCAGTTAACGACTGAGGATTTGTGAATATTGATTGAAACATACATACAAACGTACATACAAATATACAAACACACACTCACACAGATATATGTATATATATATATAATATATATATATATATATATATATATATATATATATATATATATATATATATATATATATATATATATATGGGGGACTATACACCTAAAAAAAGATAATAAAAACAAAACATGTGCAACTAAAATCAAGAATATCACGGCAGTGGTTTACTCATAATGTGTTTTAAGAGGTATGGAGAACCAACCAGTCAGTTTCTCTGGTTGACTGAGAGCTGACATGTTAACCAACTCGACCGATAAGCGCATGCGCAATTCTATGAAAATCGGATAACCTAGACTACACCTGACGCGTTAACTGAGGCATACACAGAACCAACGCAAGTATGTAACAAATGTGCTATTTTGTTTACTATACTTGAGAACTGGTATAGTAAACAAAAGCCAAAATATGTTACATGGGTTGAGTTTGGACGCATGGTCATATTACTGGCAAGCAAAGGAATATGTGTATACGAATATTTCCATTTGGCGAAAGAATTTGGATAGATCGTGACCCTCGTGGCGCAGGGTTATCAAACAGTATGGCGCGGCCCATGACATTAATATGTTGTGTGTTTAAGAAGGTTTTCCTTGTAAACCACGTGCGGGATATTCTTAATTGTAGTTGCAACTGTTCATGTGTTAGTAACCCTTGTATGAACATAGGCTCAAAACCATGAATTGTGTTTCCTTTTAAACAACCAGTGAATGATTTTGATGAATAATAACAACTTTGTCATGAAACCCGATCTAGAATTTATTTGACCATTTCTTCCAAAAAGAAATATTTCCTGATAACCTAACGCTAATCGGGAGAAACCACGCGCGCGCGCGGCGAATACTTACGGTACGTAAACCGTTTGAGAGTACGTAGTACAAGTTATCCCGTCCTGGGGACGGGCGTGTTTGCTAGTCTATGTAATGTAGCTATGTAGGTAGCTATGTAAATCTTGGGGTTACCTCATATTACTTAGGTTAGTTCAGTCAAATGGTATGCATGACTTGAAAAAATACGCAAGAAAATAAATAATTTGGAGATTGCGAGATTCAAGCCGAAACATATAAATAAAACAACGTACTAAATTAGTATGATACTCGCACCAGCTACAAACTTATCGAGCTAACAAAATGGAACAGCAGAATAGAAATAAATATCATACCCGTACACATATGTGTGTTGATAATATTGTAGATTAAATTGGTATCTTTGTCACGTTTGACTCATTTGATCTCAGTCTTTGATACCTCGTCTATCTTACCAGTGGAAACAGTTTATATCAAACTGTTGATTTAGTTTTTGTCTAAAAACGATTGCTATCAGAGCAGAAAGATTTTCTTGTCTAATCCCTTCAGTACTGTGACTCTGACTTACCGAACCCAAGTCGATCACTTACATACACAGCAAGTCACTCATCACGTGTTGAAACACACCTGTTATTTAATATTGTATCTAGTATGTCCGTCCTGGCCAGTGATCAAATATAAACGTCTGAGTGTGTTGGTATCGGCGGCACATCTCCATTGTCATGGCCAGCGAGGCTTTGAATACTGTATACAAGCGTGGATACCGTAAGAAGGATATATATATACGGTTGAACGAATACAGAGGTAAGCAACTAAAATTATTCCAAAACTGAGAGTCCTTAGTTATGAGGAGTGCCTAAAAGAATGTGGTTTAACAATCCTGGAGACAAGAATGTTAAGAGGAGATCAGATTGAAGAAATAGAGGACATGAGGTAGAATTAGTAAAGGATCAGTGTAGATTGGATAACAGGAAGTACTCGTTCTCTCAAGGAACATTTAATGAATGGAACAACTTATCTACAGATTGTGTAACTGCTAGCGGCGTGAATATGTTTAAAAGCAAAGTTAACGCGTACCTCATGAGGGCGGGTTACACATAGATGAACAATGACTTTCGATAAGCCAATGGCTTCCTTGTCCACTTGTCATCTGGGCATTTGGCTTGGATGGCAATCTTGTTAAATCTAGCGTAATCCTCGTCGGAAATACCCTCGTTTTTCATTCGACTGTAGAAGACTTCTTTCGGAGGAAGGCCGGTGTCATCTAGCTTCTCTAAAGAGTCCTTGTATTCGCATGGGAAATGATATTTTGTGACCTCGCATCTGTACGCTTTCATATACTTATCATAGCTGAACCCCGGAGCGAGGTAATTCATCATGTCCAGGAAGTTGAGTCGCATGAATGGGTTCTTTCTTTTCATCATGAAAGACGAGGCGATACCGTCTCCGCCTTCGCCGAGTAGAAGGTGGGGTATCAGAAACTGAAACCGAGAACAAGCGAGAAATAACGTGGCGGCAATCTTGAAATCTAAAAGTAATTTTACTTTGTCATAATAAAATTTCCTGTCCCGAAATATGTAGGCCTTGCCACCAACATCAATATTATGTATGTTTTAGAAGCCAGTATAATGATGTAGATTCCAGCAAATGGTGATTTGACAGTCTTTTTATTATTTTCAAGATGGCTGCCAAGATAGTGTGACAAAAAATGCCACAGATTGATTTCTGTTACAGGAGTATAATATCTACATGAAAAATACTTTATATCTAGTATTTGGAGATACGTAGATTTTGGTAGTAATTTTCCTGAAATACCAATAGGCGTAATAATATATTTACGAAATTTGTCAGTTTTTGGTGGTTTTTACATTTGTGAAACAATTAAAAGAACAATACTCGTTCTGCACGTTGATACCATAGTGTCAATGGGTGTCGGAGTTTAAGAATATTTGATAGTTTAATTTTTCCACAATCACGCAACACGTTAACATGGCCATCGGCATGACATTAAACTGTGGTCTCACTAGTGCGGTGTTCAGTTCGAAACAAAAGTGGTCTAGCCCGGGTCACACCCATGAGTTAATGGCACCCGTGTCAGTACATAGGTATACAATAGGGGGTCGTATTAAACTTAACGTCAGATGTGACAAGATAAGGCACGTTTTCACTGGAATAAATCGGTGTGTCAGTTACCGCGTCTTCTGCCCTACGGCTGTGCCTTAATTATACCTCACCCCTTGATTGGCAGTAAAAAACTAATTCTTAAACCCCTTTCCCACAAAAACGTTTCATCGTTTGTAAAATACACTTTTACGTCCTTTTTCTAACGCACTTGCGTACTCAGATTTGTCATAAATGACCCCTCTCGCCGCACCTCAACCACCCCACCCCCGTAGTAGAAGGTAGTTGACGCAGCGGTGTGCTACACTATTGTAACATTGCACTTGACTGCGTAACATAGTTTCAAACAAAAACGAACGTTATTGTAGAAACGCTATCAACAATTGTATGTAATTGATATTGAGAGATTTCTTGACAACAATTAGGAGTGTACCGAATGTGTAGCATCTACACATTAATTGTAAGTAGTTGCAGTGGTGAAATGGTTTGTAGCGCCACTGCCGGGAAGTCTGAGCGGTATCATGACTCAACATTTCGCACATAATTATACGACACAGTCTGATGAAAGTCAGGGACTTTTCTTCAACAGTCAGCCCCAGCCACATCAGCACGTTAATGATTAAATAACATTATATATTCTGTTCAACGGCAGTGTGTGTTTAGCAAGTTGCACAAACATGAGCAACGGCTTGATACACCAACCATACGCAGCGATTAAAACATAACAAACGAAAAATCTTAGACTGACTTCAATACAGCGTTGCGCATCTTTTGTGGATAGTACTTTTGACACCAATGTAAAACAAAAGCGTATATGTTTGTTCATAGGTCTGGATTGTCAATAGGTGGCAGCACTTTACGATATATACCGCCAATTTGTAACACTCTGATCAGTTCGCGAAATTTGACACCACTACGATCATGTAGACAAGACCTATTTCGCAATCTGCGTTTTAGGAATAGTTCAGGCAGAGATAATCTGGTTACGGAGTGTGACGTGCAACGATATCGCAACGGGAACTTAGCAAGCCAATGTTCTATAGAAAGATGGATTCCTGCGGAGTGTTTTCGAAGACCCTGCTTCACTGTATGAACACAACGTCCACCAATGATATTCGATGCTGGATGATACGGAGCAGCTCGCGTATGCTTGATGCCGTTCATATCAATGAATGTCTAGATTTCATGCGCCGTGAACTTATGTCCATTGTCAGAAGCAATCGCCTCCGGAAGACCATGATAGACAACCCCTGAGCACATCAATTGTATTGCCTGCAATAGTAGACCTCATTGGTATAACTTCCAACCACATGGAATGGATGTCAACAACGATCAGAGAGTTCACACCAGACTTTTTCGCAAAGTCAATGTGGATTCTCTGCCATACATGTGCGGGCCATGGCCATGGGTGTAGTGGTACCACAGCTGGTTGGTTCCTCGCTGACTGATACATAGCACATTTCTGCACCGTACTCTCGATATCAGCATCCATTCAAGACCACCAGATGTAGCTTCGTACAAACATGTTGGTGTGCCCCTTCCTACGTGCCATTCATGCAAGTTAATCTAACATCACTTGGTCAGATGTGACATCATCTAGGAAACACGTGACATGATCCATGCCCTGCTGGATCTGATCTGGAAGTTAACTGGAGCACTGCATACCCCATTGCCCCTGAATACGGTTACGATATATTCCCCTGTGGGTATTCACGGTCACATAGTTGTGACTCGGCATCCAGTTCCAACTGCTGGTATGCGTGCGATAGACCTAGTTTACTGAACATTTTACACCCGGCTAATGATTTTCCACGTTGGTTATCAGGTACTGTTCCAGTTCAACATTCAGATTGGTGGTCACCTTGAAGCATCCACATGTTCTCACTGATTTGTAAGATATCGACAAGACCACTATGTGAACAGACCAATCGCTGTGCTCTACCTTCCTAATAATCTTCGTCTTATAATCTGGTAAGCTCCGCTCTCGCTTTCTCTCGTATTGCGTATGGCACCGGGCTTGCCTTGTGGAATCTCGGTTGTGTCTTCTCCTTCACATAGAAATGCGCCTCGTAGCCTTTGATTGTACCAGTTCCATGCCGGAATGCTTCGATGTGCCTATCCAACACGGCCTTGACCGAGCTGCTCTCACTTGCTGTAGCAGCGAAGGCGTTGGTCCAGTTCAGCTTCAGTAACTTTGACGCCCTTGTTGACAAACTCTGACGACTGAGCTGTCTGACCATTATGTGCTACACCCAATATGTGACAATCCCAATGTTCGTGGTTGTAGGTACGTGGAATGTACGTAGAATTTTGTATACTGTTCGTTGTGCCAAATGTTACTGGTATAGCGACTCAGAGATAAGCGACTTTGTCGATCCTGTATCCATTTCCACATTCACGTACACGGGCTTTCAGTATTACAGTTGCACACTGTGTAAACCCCAATTTTCGGTTCTGCGCTCATCAATGTTAGCGGTTGTGTTCGCTGACGCGAATGGTTCTCCTTGCTGCTATGACATTTTCTTGCCAGATGTACCAATTTTTGCACTTGTTACACACATTTTTCTTGTAAGGAAAACGTTGTGTTTCATGGTGACTGCCACAACGACAACATTCGACTTTCTTGAAGGATTATTTTTCTCCATCCTGTTAAATCCTTCCTTCCACCATGCTTCGACGCAGAATTGACTGTGTGCACTGTGTCAATGGTGATGGACGTGGCAGTAGTGGGAGGGGTACGAAATGCTAATTCACTTTGATATGCCAGCTCCATGGCAACGGGTGTTTCACTGGCTACTTGAAACGTCAGTTTTTTCACAATGAGCAATCTGCGCTGAAAATTCTCATATCTAACTCTGAGACCACAAATCATAGTTTACGCTCAAATGTGATGACACACTCCACAACAGACTCTCCCACTTTCTGTCCATGTTTATAATATTTAAATCGCCCACTGATCACCATTGTCTTAGACTTAGCTTCAGGCGGCTTAACAGCAATATGCACAACTCTGCATATGTATTTTCTTTCGGGTTCTTCAAGCGTAAGTATGTCTTTCAACAGTGTATATTATGCATTGAGATATACCATCGATAGTATCACATCCGGTTTTTTATCCTGCACGACGCCAGTTAGCATTTTAGGTCAGTCCATTGCTCCAGTCTTTCACTCACCTATATGTCCGATGTATGTAGGCATGATTCGTGTCACAAACTGCAGTAATTTGGTGGTCCTTACTACACACAGAAGACACCAGCACACAAGTCAAGAACCGAGAGGGAAACACACTTTTTAAAAACCACTCGCACAATTGGTGTTGCATGGTACATTTATATAATGACACATATGTGTGCGGGTAGTTCTGAGTGCAACCTCGAACAAAGTGTGCGGGTAGTTCTGAATGCAACCTCTAACAAAGTGTGCGGGTAGTTCTGAGTACAACCTCGAACAAAGTGTGCGGGTAGTTTTTAGTACAACCTCAAACAAAGTGTGCGGGTAGTTCTGAGTGCAACTTCAAAAAAAGTGTGCGGGTAGTTCTGAGTACAACCTCGAACAAAGTGTGCGGTAGTCCTGAGTACAACCTCGATCAAAGTGTGCGGGTAGTTCTGAGTGCAACTTCAAACAAAGTGTGCGGGTAGTTCTAAGTACAACCTCGAACAAAGTGTGCGGGTAGTTCTGAGTGCAACCTCGAACAAAATGTGCGGGTAGGTTGGAGTGCAACTTCAAACAAAGTGTGCGGGTAGTTCTGAGTGCAACTTCAAACAAAGTGTGCGGGTAGTTCTGAGTGCAACCTCGAACTGCGGGTATGTCTGAGTGCAGCTTCGTGCAAAGCGTGTAAGTGCAGACAAATCTGGAATGTCACTTACTTGTATACAGATTCTATGTTTGGTCGGATGATACTGGTACTTCAATTACCTACTTTCACTTACTTCCTCCTTGTGCTGTGTGTGCTTACTTTGGTTATGGTTCCAGGAATCTAGCGGGCCATATTTCTCAGTGGGAGGCAGCAAATACACACAATAATTTTAAATTTCTCTACTCACGACAGGTTTATCACAGTTTCTATAATGCATTTTAATGATATGGGTCCGTCGTCACAACTGACCGGTATAGAGGCCGCTGACCATTAGCCGCTGACAATCACACCGATCACAATAGACCACGATAAACATAACTAATTATAACAGCGTAACGTCATTTGATTAATATTATTATGTTACCCTACGAATACCGATATAATATGACACTTTTTTCTTACAGTGACAACCAAACATTTTTTATCTGTCAATAAATTAACATGCAACGTAATTTTAACTTATGTTCATTGCAGAACGCGTGTTTATTCCTGTAGTTGGTGGCGGCGGTCATTAACTGCAGCTACGGTAAGTTAGCACTGTGAGTTGGAGGCGCTTGTTTATTCCTCCTGCGCATGGCGGTGACCTTGAACTGCGGCTACGATAAGTTAGAACTGTGAGTTGGAGGTCCGTGTTTATTGTGTCCGTATGAATTGCATGTTTATGCCCCAGGACTGCGTTAGAAGGTGAGCTTGAAATGCAGCTTTGGTAAATCAAAATGTATATTCGTGGAACCGCGTGAACTGTAACTTTGGTTGGTATGGTGAGCTGGAGTTGCTTGATCCCGGATATATATTGTTGGCGTTTTAAGTTTGTCATTTATTGCGTTCCTGCTTGCTTTCCGCTATTTCAATATATATATATATATATATATATATATATATATATATATATATATATATATATATATATATATATACGGAAGGCAGAAGCAGCGATCAACTGAGACGAAGGAAACGACGACCTTCCACACGTCTACGATGACGTAATCCTAATAGTACGTCATTCTCATTCGTACTGCGGTAACCGTATAGATAAGATTGGCGAAAGTCTCTACAGATAAGTACAACTTTGGCATATGTAAACAAAAACAATGTACGATAATTAATTATCCTGTGAAACGTTCAACAGTTCAGGTAATATATTAATGTTGTGTGTGTGTAGTACGTCAATGACTTTAAACATGAAATAAGGCCGCGCTCTACAAAATACTCTATGATTCACGTGTTTTCTCCTTCTGCCGCAAGTAGCGTTTGTACTTATTAGCAATCGTGTCGGCTAAACGGCCAGTTTTCCGATCTCTCGATACTCATCGGTCCTTGCCGGATAAACCTCCACGTTTACTATGAATCCTCCTGATTTAACGTGAATCCACTCTTAAAATACGCCTTGCGACGGTTTTTAAAGACGCTGGTTAGAATACCAATCTGGCCACTTGTCCTAATCAAAGTACGCGAAAGGTAGCATGGGCTTTCCCATTATCGTGATGCCCATTATTACTCAAAACAATTATATTTCCAGTGTTGGGAGTGTAAGAGAAATCAGTTGCTAAAATGTAATTATGTTGATGGTTTCAGTATTATGTAGATGCCGGACGGCCGTCTGTCAGAGAGCGTCAAGCAGGTCGATCCCTCCGCCTGGTCACCTCAAAGTTACCAGGAGAAATAGATATAAAGAACACAAAATAGCAAAAATGCGACACAGCGTGAATGTGTTTAATCACAACGCTGACAAATATATCTCGATAGGATCTCGCTAAGCCAATGGCGTCGTTGCCCATTTGCCATCTTGCAATCTTATTCTATCTTGTTACATGGAGAGTAACGTTCGACAGCGAGTGTACAAATGGATCAGACAGCGATGTCGACGACGGCTTGTCTTTCGTGTACGACACGTGTAGGTCGGGAAGGTGCCGCTGCGACATCGGCTATCAACGTTTCCCCTTTATTTGCATGAAAAGTGAGTTACTGGCACGAACATCGTCTATTTACTCGGACAGAAATCATAGCAACACTTGTGATGATGATGATGATTATTTCAATGACCACAATTATTATTATTATGTTGTTGTTGTTGTTGTTGATGACAATGATGACGATGATGATGATTACGATGACGAAAATTATTATTATTAAGTTGTTGTTGTTGCTGTTGATGATGATGACGACGACAACGATGATGACGACGACGGACGATGATGATGACAAAAGTTTCTGAATCTTGGACACCGCGTGTTGAACTTCTATATAAACAATATTGTAACAGCTACTGAGGAATACGTTCAACCAACTCTAGCTGAACATCATTCTATCGACACTGGACTAGTTAACATACCAACATGCCAAATACCAACATGCCAACATACCAACATGCCAAATACCAACATACCAACTTACCAACATGCCGACATACCGACATACCAACATACCAACAGGCCAAATACCAACACACCAACATACCAACATGCCAACATACCAACATGCCAACTTGCCAAATACCAACATGTCAACGTACCAAGATGCCAACCGTGTTGCTATAAATGTTTGTTGCAAAGATAGTTGACATATAGTAACGTGTCCACAGTGGTGTATAGATAACTACCATGATAGGGACTGTAATACGATCAGTGATTTTTTTTTAGTCTGCATTTCAATTCTACTCATACTAATAGCTGCTGGCGTTTCATATATTTGCGAAAGTTGTTTATAAACTACTGTATCCCCGACGAACAGTGATGTAACATCGAAACTCAAGTGAGGACAAATCGTCATATATCGTCGTAAAATCAGGTATGTGGCAAATGCATACTACGTATTGTTATTATTCACAAGTACACGAACGGTAATGTTTTATTTTATATAAAAATAATAATTATCATTATACAATAAATTGTTCGTATGTCATAAAATCAGCTTGATCCAACAACAAGTCAACCCGATCATCGGAAACAGACCTGCAACGCATTTTCTGGGGCAACAGGCTGGACCCAATTCTTCGAACCTCCAAGTATGTGCTACCAAACGGAGCAAGCTGTGTACCATGACCATATGCTTAATAAATTATCGAGCACGGCTTTGACATCGTGGCCTTCACATAAACATGGTTACGTAATACTCTTGATGATGACCAGACAATCAGAGCCCTGACAATTCCTGGCTACAAGTTTACCCATGTTTCGAGGAGACAGTACAATAACACCACAGCCAGAGGAGGTAGAGTTGCCATTGTCCACAAATCCAACAACAAAGCCTTCGTGGAAAACAAATTCGTTCGAAAACATGGAAGTCACACTTAGTGCTTCGTCAACAGTGAAACTGGCTGTGATATATCGCCCTCCGCCATCAAAAAGAAACAAAAAGTCCACAGTTGGCCTCTTTCTGAGTGAATTCCAAGACTTCCTTCAGCACCACATGGTCAAATCTCAGAACACCCTGATTTTGGGTGATTTCAACTTCTACTATGAGGACCCACTGAACACTGATGCTTCCCGCTTCCGTGACATCCTTTCGAACCACTCTCTCTGCCAGTACGTGTCGGGACCCACTCACATGGATGGGCATACATTAGACTTGATTATCACCAAATTAACGGACAATCTGGTATCAAAGACTACTGTATCTGACTTCTTGACAGATCATGGCACTGTCCATTGTGGTCTACATATGCCAAAACCCCAGCCGCTTCGACACTCAGTGCAATACTGGAATTATGCTGCCATAGAAAAAGAGATGCTCCGAGTCAACATTGAGGCATCAACCCTGTGCCTTGACTCTGCCACCTTAGCAGCTATTCTTCTTGAGCAGTACGGCACTACCATGTCAGCTCTATTAGACAAGCATGCCCCAGTTCCGACACGAACAATCACGGTCCGACCCAAAGTTCCTTGGTTCAGTGGTGACATCAAGATGGCTAAGCAGAAGAGACGGCAACTGGAGAGGAACAATGTTGTCAACGCCCTGTCGATCAAACCAGAAACCTGATGGGTGTTTACTGGAACAACTGGCTAGCAGATTCAGTGCATTCTTCCAGGACAAAGTCGGACTGATTCAGGAGAACTTGACACTCAACGCAGACCCCAACTACGTACCTCCAGATGAGAATCCATGCACTGTGGATGATATATTCAGCATTTTTTGCCTGCAACGGAAGACGAGGGGAGACGACTGGTCAAAAATAGTCCCTCAAAGTCGTGTTCACTCGATCCTGTGCCAACCTGGTTTCTGAAGGAACATTTAGACTGTTTTCTACCAAGAATAGTAAACATTGTCAATTTGTCCATGCCAACAGGAATTGTGCCGACAAAAATGAAAGCTGCGCTTGTGACGCCTTTGATCAAGAATCCTTTATTGGGCAAAGATGTCATGAAAAATGTTCGACCTGTCTCTGATCTGTCCTTTATCTCTAAGTTGACAGAGAGGGTAGTGCTGAACAGACTCATTGACCACGTCTCGCGCAACAATCTGCAGAACAAATTCCAATCTGCCTATAAACTGAATCACAGTACTGAAACTGCACTGATGTGAATCCAGAATGATATCCTCATGACCCTGGACAACAAGAGGGGTGTCTTGCTGTTCCTACTTAATCTATCAGCGGCGTTTGACACTGTAGATCATGCACTAAAAAGCATGGATGACTCATCATCGTCTTCAGCTGAATGTCGATAAGACTGAAGTGCTTGTGATCACTACACCGAGCTCAATGACACCAATGATGAGATGGCTGCACTGGCACGCATCCAAGCATGTGTGGGAAAACTAAAAGTATGGATGATTCATCATCGTCTTCAGCTGAATGACGATAAGACTGAAGCTCGGCTAGCAAGCACAGTCTGACTGATGTCGTCATTGGTGACAGCATCCTCCAGCCTACTGCCGTCGCTCGCAACATTGGAGTGATGTTTGACAGTGAACTCAGCATGAAATCTCAAGTGTCGAAACTGTGCCAGGTAGCATACTTTCACCTACATCGGATTCGCTCCATAAGAGATTGCTTGACCCAACATGCCACTGAACTCCTGGTTCACCCCCTTGTCATATCGAGGCTGGACTATGGAACTGGCCTCCTTTATAATGTACCTGATCAATTACTTAAAAAGCTGCAGAGAGTCCAGAATGTGGCAGCTCGCATTGTGGTCAGAGCCAGTCGCTATTACCACATCACATCCATCATAGAGACTCTCCATTGGCTTCCTGTCCGGTACTATATTGAGTACAAGGTCGTACTGATGACGTTCAAAGCCCTTCATCTGCTTGCGCCGAGCTACATCGCAGACCTGCTCCAGTTCTACCAACCCTACAGAACGTTGCGATCCTCGTCAGACTCTCTTCTGACTGTACGCAGTGCACACCTCCGCCATTATGGTGATCGTGCCTTCTGCATCGCTGCTCCTCGCCTGTGGAACAGACTTCCCCATGAGATGCGAAAATGTGACTCTCTATACACCTTTAAAAGACTCTTGAAAACTCTCTTGCTTAAACGCGCATATTATTCTTAACTGTCAAATTTATTCGACTTTTAGTGCTATGTTCTATGAACTTGGATTTGCTATGTTTGTTTATGTTTTTATTTATTTATTTATCTATTTATTTATTTTTAATATTGACTGTCTTTAACTATGTTTGTGTCAGCGCCTTTGAACAGGGTCACCTGGATCCATGGCGCTCTAAAAGTGCTCTAATTATAATTATTATTATCCAAAGACGTTTAGTTAACCCCTTACCAGTATACAATACTGCATATATAAATTTAAAAATATAAATTGTTTCAATATGTGTGATAAGTTATTGAATAATGCATATTTTCAACACAAACTAACTATTTACGTTATAAGTAAACAGCATTTATCTATATTCATGTTGGCCCGTGCTGGCACACGCTACCAGAAACAATTGTCCTCTCCCATGCTCCTTCCCAACTTTGCCGTGAGAAGATATTTTGAAAAGCAATTATTCACCATGTTATGTTAACGATACGTGAATCTTGAATATATGACTCAAAG
This sequence comes from Lamellibrachia columna, assembly GCA_963662155.1. Classification (NCBI taxonomy): domain Eukaryota; kingdom Metazoa; phylum Annelida; class Polychaeta; order Sabellida; family Siboglinidae; genus Lamellibrachia; species Lamellibrachia columna. The sequence continues at coordinate 50,605,330 of OY759270.1, read as the reverse complement.
GAATTCATGTACAAGTTGATTATGTGTTGAAGTGATGATCCTCTGGGAACAGTACATACCAGGCACATACAAAGCAGGAGAGTGCAAGAAGATGGTGTGTGTGCCTTACAATGTTGCACCGTGGTTCAATCGTGAGTATGCACAACTATAATGATACAGTCGATGAACATACATGTGTGCGTGTGCATAATTTGTACATACATAGGCACATGGGCATGCGTGCGTACATTGAAGGGTGGCAAGCTCTGTGAGTACTATTTTTAACATTTGATGTATCGGTCTTTTCTGTGTACTTAGCAAGTGGCATTGCGGCCTCATATTAACATAGGTATTACATGCTTCGGACATATATGGCGAAAAGTGTTCCGGTCACACTGACTGTTCGGAAGGTCTGAAATGTTTAAACAAGAAATGCGGCTGCGACAGAAGTACACAGCACTCCAATATGAACATGTATGGTATTATTATCGACATCTGCACTCCCAAGGAAGGTTGGTTAAATATGTTTGCATGCTTTCCAGTAGACTTATTCATTTGTAAAAGCTTAATTACGAGTTCAGATTGTAAAACAACATCAATAATTATGAGTTCAGGTTGTACACCAACATCAGCAATTTTCGAAATGTAACACTGATTCAAAGTGTCATTTCAACGGCTTGCATGGAATGCTGTCGGCGGTAATAAGCTGACCTGAGTGACCTTTAAAGAATGACAATTCCCCAGATGTGTATCGATAAATTAGTAGCACATGTTGTTGTGTCACGGTGGTTAAGTTACGTGGGCTATTTAACGAAACGGAATGCATCATTTCGTCAATCCGGCGTGACATGAAGGTCAAACCGTGCTAAAAAAAATTATTCAGTTTTTGATGTCATAATAATAATAATAGTAATAATAATAATAATAATAATAATAATAATAATAATAACAGTAACAAAAATAATAATAATAACAGTAATAGCAATGGTAGTAGTTCCTGGATAATATACACACGGTGGACAATTGATTATAGTTTTAAATCAGGCATGATGAACTTTGCCAGACTGTCAATTGTCTCCGAATCATTGGTTTGTAGCTTATTTACAACATTAGCAATATCAGGTTTCACGCTAGCACCCGGAGTACATTCATCTTACTACTTGCCCCCTCTACCGGACCATTTCATACCAATCTGCCACCGGAGAATAAGCCAGTTCGGAGTTTCGACTACGCATGCGCCAACTCCCTTGTTACAATTCCGGGTCAGAGGGCAATCGACATAAACTGCTGTTGACAACCGTATCGCCTGTCGTGTGTCTCCGACATAAACACAATACAATACAATATTGTCAAGTAAGTAACGTATATCACTTTTATTACCAACGTACATAAAATATAGTAGTCATGTAATGTTGTCTTCACAACTGACCTATGTATTCAACCGAGTATCTGTAGAATCAAGATAAGGTAACAACTCGTCTAGAGTCAAGTGACTCCTAGCTAGACTAGGCCTAGGACACTTAGGGCATTGCTGGAGTCCAAGTGTTGCTATTAAGTACCCAGTCCAAATATACCCTCCCAGTTACAAACCCCAGTCACTGGTATCTTGTGACAGGTGTTGCTGTTTCTTGCTAAATCAATAAAATGTTTAGGAATTCTTCTTAATTCAGTTGCATGACAAATGTGTGTCAGCCTTGTACATGTGGTATATCTGCTAATGCGTTATGAATGTCCAGAATTTACAAGTAATCTTACATTTATGTATCAATACTTTTTTTTTATTATTTAATTTATGTTTTCAGACATACCAGTTTGTGCTGTGTAGAATTGTGGGAATTGAGAGTACAGGCTGAACTGGTGGAAGTCAGATCGGAGAACTGTACAATCCACCCAGGATTTAAGAAAGGTGTAGGGCAATGTATGTGTCCTCCAATTTTTATTCTGTACCCATTTCCGATAGAACGAAAAGATCCTGAAAGTCACAGGAAATGGATGAAGCTTTTGAACAGACTAGAGAAGGGCACTGGAAGAACTGTGTACCAAAACCATATTCCAGAGTGTGTTCGGTCCATTTTCCACATTTACATCATCTCCTGACAAGTAGTTGACTGCTGCCTCTGCATACTGGAAGGCACATGCACTGCTACAGCTGACATACAGTCAACGCCACAAGTGTGGAGGTCTCTGGTCGTTTTACTGGGTTAAACAGCTTCCTTGTAGAAGGGTTGATGGGAACCCTCTTCCCTCTATTGCTGTAATATGGCTTGTGCCATTTCATTTCACTAAGTTTCGTCGACTCAATCCCACATCTACATTTTGATGGTGCAGTCCACTCGGCTGGAATGAAATGCTTGCTTTGCTGGTGTAGCCATTCTGCCAAGCGTAGTCTAACTTAAACAGGACAGCTGCAACATGGTTACAAGTAGACTCGAGTCTGCAACAGAAGATACAGGCAGCGAAAATGTGTAATTTAATGTTCATGTACACATTTAGATAGCAAATTAATTTGAAAAAAGAGAAAGCATGTTATCATATTATGCCTTCTGGTAATTTCTTATTAAATCACTGTTATATTGTATGTTATGTCTTTTGATGTTCTATGAGGAAAGTTAATTGCACAGAATGTTAGCATGCCTACTACTACAGGCCCCCAATCACCGTGGGCCCATTACTAAGATAATGAGCTCATGCATTCATTTTATCACAAGCATTAATAATGAAAAGATCTATCATTACCCGGTATATTTATATTAACTCCAATCACTAAGTACTTTTACAAACCACACAGAACAACAATTAGAAAACATGCATTTTGCATTTATTTTTTTTATTTTTGGGGGAAATGCAGTGTATTGTGGAAAGTTGTTATATGAGCTCATATGTATCTTAGTAAAATGGACCTTAGAGCTGTGTATGAACTATCATAGTTTAACATTGTTTTCATGAATATACACCTACCGAGTAATTCTGGTGACACCTTCCTGTAAAATTATTTAATAATTAGTGTAACAAGCATGCATATTGGAATAACAATTGTAAATGATTACAATACATGCAACATTTTAGGTAGGGTTCTACCAAGATCACTGTAAATGTTACATGTGGTGCTGAACAAGACCATTATAAATTTTAAATACACTTTTAGCATGCATTTCAAAATACCCTGTACTCTGCTACAATCAATGCACAATTATTTAATATCATGTACATACCCTGCAAAACATGAGCAGTAACTACTGACAGTTTGCCAGTGTTCTTCTTGATACACACCCATACTAGGTTTGGGTGGTGGAGAATGTTCATTGGGGGATGGGGTGCATCCGGCCTTCACGAAGCAGTATGGAGATTCTGAAGAAATGTTGTGATAGAACACCTCCTTCAGCTACTTTGGATCAAAGTAGGAAAATTTACGTCTCGTTCTTTGACTTTGTCATCAGTCAATAGCCGAGTCCTCAGATCCCTCTCACTGTTGTCAACCAGGATTGGTGCTCAGCTAGACCACAGTACATACATGGTGGCCACATTGACATGCCCTTCCCCCACCCAGTCACTGTTTAGACCAGACAGCGGATCTGGTAAAACGTCAATTTGCACAGTCAGTTTATTTTCTGCCTGGTTTTCTCTTTTACACTAGCTTTCTGGGGAATGCTGAAGACACCGAATGCCAGCGCAACCAGTTCTTCCTTGTTGCCAGCCCTCTGTCGCGTAAATATTCTTGTATTTTCTCTTTTTTCCATAAACGGAACTCATTAAAGTTGGCCATATCGGCGACCAATCGACATACACAACAATAAACATGAAAAGCACAAAACAACACGATAAGTTCGAACGTCAACAGCAATCTGATAGGCGCAGCGTGGACAGCGAGGAATGTTTATGTCGATTGACCTATGACATTACCCACGATGCTTTGCGGCGCCGTAACTCCGAACTGGCTTGTTTAAATCGACACAATCTGTTATCTTTTTGTTACTTCGGCAGGAGGCGGTAGTAATTCATATTCGTAAATTTTTACATATTCCAATATTATGACGTTGCTTAATTACACTCAAAACTACAACTGGCCGTCTAACTCCTCAAAACAACAAATACTGTGTAGCCTCGACTACCCAGGCTGCACGATGCGTCAAACCATGTGTCTGCCGCCAGTGGTCGCCATGCTCTTTTCTCGGCGAGTTCACGAAGACAGGCAAGGGTCGGCTAAAGTGTAGCCTCGATTATCCAGGCTCCGTGCTGCGGCGCCACCGTTTGTCGCACACATCATCGCCTGGATGCAGAGCAGAACTTTTCATTGTGAAGGAAATTAAATATGCATCCATATTCTGGATGAATACATAATTAGATTAATTAGAATCTCATCCGGTGATTTGGCTGATGTCAGTTTATACCGTTACACGATGTAATTAGAATTAACTTTATACTTTGATTATATTGACACAACTGTCAGACTGAAGAGTTACATCAGGCAAAACATTGTTAGTGTAGAATCTCGATAATGACGTCGATTGGCTGCTGGTGCTTTACACAAAATGGAGTGGTGACAGTGGGTAACAATGAGACCACGCCTTCGGGGCCAGATTCGCTTCTCGGCGAAGGCGAGCTAAAGTCGGATAAGCAAGATACCCGTTGTCCCGTTATTGCAATGGGTTTTTGTACTTCATATAATGGGCTGTTTGTTTTTATATAACGGGAATTTTGTTTTTCAAATGCAAGGAGTTTTGTGGTTTTTAGTTTCCCTATTATGGGATAAAAAGGGTGTTTGTATTGCCAAAAAGTGGGACTTTTTTATTACGAGCCCCAAATGCCACCGGACACGACACATGAAGAAGCAGAAGAAGAAGAATAAATGTTGAAGAAAACACACGGCTCGTGGAGCTAGGCTCTCTAGACTGTACATACATTTCTATTCAACTTCATCTGAAGGAATGCTATAGCGATTCTTCATATATATATGTCAATCTAGATTGTGATACAAACATCAGCCAACCAGGAAGTTTCAGCAGATATAGTCTGATATCAGACTGGATACGAGTACCCCACGCAGGTTTCTATGCCTACAACTCACCCGACTACGTTTTTAAAGCTATTCACATTTATGTGGTACAACCTAGCGCTCCTTGCTTCTGAGTGCGTAATCAACGAACGGCGTCCAAGTGCTCTAGTGGGAAACACCGACACTGTTGGAAACATTACGCGGATACGTGGATGCATAGTCGAGCACATACAGTGTAGACGTTTGTGTATGAAAGACTTTATCGATGAAAACAGCAATTCTTTCGTCTTCTCCATTATGATGGTCGGTGGTGTAAGAGCGAAGGTGTCACAAGTAGGAAAAAACCTACAAATTACAAGTAGGAAGAAACCTAGCAAATTACAACTTGTGGAAATGGAGATTACCACTGTTAACTATGAATGTAAGCTAAAAGCTTTACGACAGAACATTCGTTCGTTCGTTAGTTAGTTAGTTGATTAGATAGTTATTTGGTTAGTTAATTAGTTAGTTAGTCAGTCAGTTAGTTAGCTAGTTAGTTAAAGGTGTTGCAAGTGCTTGGGAGAAGCAACCTACGTGGCAGGCTGGCATGATGTCAGGCTGTTAGCATGGCAGGCTGGCAGCAGGCTGTCAGGTTGGCAGGCTGACAGGCTACCAGGCTGGCAAGCTGGAAGGCTGGCAGGCTGATAGGCTGGTAAGCTGACATACTGATAGGTTGAGAGACTGATAAGCTGACAGACGGATATGCTGACATACTGACCGGCTGATATGCTGATGGGTTGATATGTTTCGGTTTGCATTATTCCCTACTGCTATCTCACAAAATATTTAGATTTTAGGTGTTTTATATTTAGTTTTTCAACGTGCAAATGCGTTCGTGGTTACAAACGAAACACACTTGTGATTGCAACAATTGCGAGGTCACCGTTTGCCGAGTTAGACGTGGCTACTCCAGAACTGCAGTTGATGGAGAAGTTCGTCATCACAATGTATGACAAGTCAAGTGCAGCAACATCTGTTAATGAGGCAAGACGAGAACTCTTCACGAAGAAAACTGCGCCTTCGATCGTTTGCCGCCAATAGAGGATGCATTGTTGCAACACGTCAGGCGCAGCATCTACCAAGCAAGCATATGGTCTTTGAGTTGTGTTGCTCAGTGTCGTTCTCAAAGGAATTTGGGTAGAAGTCCTAGGATGGGAGATGGACTCCTCTTTGGTCAACGCTTCCTGGAGCTTCAAAGACGTTCCGGTAGCTTCTGCGGTGTCGATGGAAAAGCGGAAGGCCTTGCGCAGCGCGTTGCACAGGCTCTAAAGCTGGCCTGCCGTGATCGGGCCTTTGCACGTGTTCATGTATCAAGAAGTAACATGTGATTATAATTAGTATGGGCGATGAAATAATGGATGCGACATATTCTATATAAAACAGATGCCGTACCTGTTGACAGTGGATTACTACTCTCATTATCCCGATATAGCATTTCTTTCCAATGAATCAAGCAGACAGGTGATCAATCATCTGAGGTCACTGTTCTCGTGATATGACATTCCATCCACGCTGATGTCCGATGGAGGACCACAGTTTGCTAGAACAGAATTTGTACAGTTTGCAAATGCATGCAAGACTGTACAAACGAACTTCCGACCGTGCGACAGACAACTACGATTAAAGCACCTACGAAGGCAGTGCCGACGGAAGTTGACGAGTCTATAAATGACTGTTCACTTCCCGTGTCGTCAACGCCACCTGTGCGACGATATCCGGAACGAGTCAGGAAGGCAACTGTTGGACTCAATTTGTGACATTAAGACATAAGAACAATTCTTGTGATCCTTAGATTAATGCTAAATCTTAAGCTTGGACACGGATGTCCCGCAACGGTTGCTGTTGGTTCTCGGACGTATATGTAAACGTGGTATGCTGATGTTCGCATATATTAACATAAACATTATACACTTGGATATAGTGTTGTTTCATAAACATTAGTAATGTCATAAAGCATTACAGTGATGTCAGATTATGGTGGCGCCATCTGGGTATTGCCCATTAATCACCACACCGCTGTATACATATTAACATAATTAAGTTAAAATGCAGCCTTTAAACAAGAACAGGACAAACCTACCGATTGGGCTTGGGTTAATAATAATAATAAAATGACTTCTTTGGCGCCAATATCCTCGAAAAATCCGTGCTCAGTGGCGCATCAAAACCAAAGGATTAGGCATTCTCGTGATCATATACAATGCAGAAAGTCGTCAACCGATGGATGGAGGTGCCAATAAGCTAAGGAGGATAGGCAATTTTAAAAAGATAGGTTTTCAGATGACGGCGAAATGAAGCTATATTTCTTGCTGATTTTATGCTGTCCGGGAGTGAATTCCACAGAGTTGGTGCGGCAACCGAGAACGCTTGAGTTCCAGCGTTTGTCTTAACTCTGGGAACAGAAAGTAAATCAGAACCAGACGACCGAAGCTGTCTGGGCTGTCTTGCTGGAGTGAGCATTGAATGTAAATATGCAGGTTGTTTGGTTGAAAGGGCTTGATAGATACAAAACACATATCAACACAGGCTTACTGTTTTCACTTTCGACTTAGTTTGAACAGGCCACCATCGGTACGATATGTAATATCCACTACGTTGGCTAGGCCGATTATCGCTTGTGACAGGAAGGCAGCCAGAAATATAGGAAAGAGTGTGGGCGCAATTACGCAGTCCTGTGTCACAAATTGTTGATGTCAAAGGGTTCGGATTGATCGCCATCATGCATGACACACCCTTTTACGTTCTCGTGTAGTTGTCGAGTCCCAAACACACATTTTGGAGGGCATCCGACGGGCAAGGCAGCCCTACAAAGCTTCCCTGATCACTGAATCAAAAGTTTTGGTCGGATCGATAAAAGTAAAGTAGAGGTCACACCCTTGTTCCCGACGGTTTTCCTGCACTTGACAAGCAGATAATAAAAAAACACTGTGTTTCGGGTAAGATGCTCTCGGATAGTGGTTGTAATCGGTTGAGTAGGCTTTGTTGTTCTCCATCTGATAGCTTTTTGCACGTCTTCGAGAAGTGGCTGGTCATCGAGCTCTGTCCTGACCAGTGTTTGAAGAACATTGTCAATTGTTTCCAATTCGACTCGAGATTCACGATTTAACAATTCAGAGAAGTGTTCTTGCCAAAGATTGAGAATGTCTTCCATGTCCGTGACAAGAGTGGAGCCGTCTATGGAGTAGAGAGGTGCGGTTTTTCTGCGCATGCGTCCATATATAGCCCTAGTGGCTGCGAAGAAAACAAGCGTTGTTGTCTGCGTATTCCTGTAATTCAGTTGCTTCTGTTATCATCCATTGGTTGTTGATGTCACGATTTTTCCTTTGTACTTAAGCGCGTATACGTTGATATTTTGCTTTCCGAGTATTTCAGTTTCTGTGGTTTTGCCAAATCGAAAAGGCAGCGCGTTGGTTGATGAGCAAGTGCTTGATTGATTTCTGCATCATTGTCATCAAACCAGTCTTCATTGTGTTTGGTTTCATATCCAATTGTTTGTTCGCATGCTTCGGTCATGGTGTTCCGGAACGAGGTCCATTGCTCATTGACCGAGAGATTCTCGTTGGGGGTTTCGGGGAGTCTGTCTTTGAGGTTCTGCCCAAATTGACGGCTCATATCTGCAGCATTGAGCTCCCCATGTCAAGCCTCCTCCTGTTATCATTTTGATTCCGACGCTTTGGTGCGATTTGAAACGCTAGTTTGACACGAATTAGTATCCTGTCAGTCCAGCAGGTCGTAACATTGTTCTGATGATGATGACAGCGCACGTTCATGCTGATGTTTAAAACGTAGTCAATCAGATGCCAGTGTATTGGCCAGGTGTGCGTCAAAGATGTTTTGAGCTTATGTTTCATGTGAAAGATGATGCTCATGAAAAGCAGCTTGTACTCTACATATTTGCCCAGCAGTAGCATTATTTTGTCATTGACGTGTCCTACCCCTTCTCGCTCAATGACATCATCCCACAGATCTGCATTTCCCTTCACGAGCGTTATAGTGTCCAAGAAAGAAACATTGTCATTCGCTGGGATGGCGGCAAGGATGTAATCAAGGATGTAATCAAGGATGTAATCAAGGATGTAATCAAGGATGTAATCAAGGATGTAATCAAGGATGTAATCAAGGATGTAATCAAGGATGTAACCAAGGGCAGCATAGAAGGATTTTCATCCTGATGTACGTTCGTTATGTGTTTTGAGAAAAATAGTAAATTAAAGCGCATATTCATAAAAGCAAATATCAGTTTAATAAGCACACATTTGCAAATACATCCATTGGAATTGAACTGATTGCTTCACGTGCTGCCACATAGGCGTAGCTAATCGTAACAATCGGTGCAACCCTTAATTCAGATAAATGGTAGATAATTCAGATTACTATGTTAGCACAGTGTATCGACAATAAATATTGGTCTACCAAGACGTGTATATTTAATTGGTATGGAAATTAATTGGAAATGAAATGACGTAACACAATCGGTAGCCAAACTATTAGAATTAGTCCGTACTATTACAAACGTATATTGCTTCAAATGTAATTATGTCATAAGCAATGCGAAAAAAAGCTGTACTGTAAAAAAACATGTGAAAACTGCAACTAACTAGTGAAACTGTGACCAGCAGATAAAATAATGTTTAATATTATGAAGGACAGTAGTGCAAAATGTCTACCACGCAGGCTGTACAGCAACACCAGTGCCCAATGGTTGAGCCCACGATGATGTTATATTTCGTTTTAACGCAAGATTAACTGCAAATCATAACACCAGCCTGTAGTCTCCAGATAATAGCCCTATCCTGTCTTGATAGAACCGTGAATAGTCAACGTGATAGCACCATCACTGCTCACAGTTGCCATGCAACTACCTATGTGTAATATTATTATATGAACTATTCAAATATTAACCTACTTTGTTAGTAAAAACGAAGCATAACACTGTGGCAGAGACTCGGCAACTTGAGTCCGTCTTCTTTACGTTCTTTTCTCTTCGTCTTTGTCCGGCTGCTTTCGTGTCTCCTCGACTATTGTCGGCTGTCATCGGTTTTTGTCGTACTACTGCGTCTACTCAGTACAACTGAACAACGAGAGTTGCGAACACAAGCAGAGAGACAACAGCCAATGCGATCATCGACACTTGATCGGCGCCTGAAACAGAAAGCATATTCAATTATGGGTAGGCAAGACGCACTGTGTCACTATCAGGAAACTATTTTTTCGTACACGTAAATAAAATATGTCATAAAACAATGTTTTTAAAACCACGCGTGATGTGCCATTTTCTACAGCTTTCTAACGAATCAGGTGGGGCAGTCACGGTTGTTGAAGACACGCAGTGTTTGAATAATTAGTCATCTGTTATAAGCGGCTGGTGTGACGAGCGGTGTTGATCTCTGAAAGTAGATGTTTACTAAACTATTTACTAAACTAGAAAATTATGATTAGGTCTAATTTTTAATTGAGAAGTTTAACTGTTAATGTTATTGAATAGATTGAGTGCTAATTATCACTATATTATTTAACGTTGTATTTTAATTGTCCCACGAGGACGAGGCTGTAACAGATAGCAATGGTCAGACGTGTTACGATTTGTAGACAAATAAACAACTTACCCGAGTGGTCCGGAGTAGTGGCGTTGATAGTGGCGTTGATAGTGGCGTTGATAGTGGCGGTGATAGTGGCGGTGATAGTGTCGGTGATAGTGGCGGTGGTGGTCTTGGCTGAAACAAGAATCACTACAGTGTGTAATGAATTGTTATGATCAATACGAACAATAAGTGACAACTTATACGTTTGGATTTTCAGTTTCATGTTATATCGTTCTACAAGTTGGAAATCGTTTCCCAGGCTGCGAACTTAGTGGGATTCCAATGCCAGATTTTGGTTCGGAATCATTAGACCGTCAGATTTCTAGGATTGTGTGATTCCGTTGGAATCCTTAGTTTTTGGGAACTCGACACGGTATAGTATTGGTTATAATCAGCCTGCGGCTGGTTTGCCGCAGTGAAATCCGAACGATCACCAGTTTTGTGGAAGTCGGCACTAGATGTAACAGATAGCAATGGTCAGACTTGTTACGATTTGTAGACAAATAAACAACTTACCCGAGCGGTCCGGAGTACTGGCGGTGATAGTGGCGGTGGTGGTTTTGGTGATGGTCGGCGTCCTATTTGTGAAGTTGACTGAAACAAGAATCACTACAGTGTGTAATGAATTGTTATGATCAATACAAACAATAAGTGACAACTTATACGTTTGGATTTTCAGTTTCATGTTATATCGTTCTACAAGTTGGAAATCGTTTCCCAGGCTGCGAATTTAGGGGGATTCCAATGCCAGATTTTGGTTCGGAATCATTAAACCGCTATAATTATAGGATTGTGTGATTCCGTTGGAATCCTTAGTTTTCGGGAACTCGACACGGTATAGTTGCGGCTGGTTTGCTGCGGTGAAATCCGAACGATCACCAGTGTTGTGGAAGTCGGCACTAGATATAAACCCAATTAATTGAATGTGAACCGTGAATTGAAATAATTGTGTCGTTTTTATTGGTCCGACAGCGCCTTATCGCCCAATTTGAAAGTTTTCTTTGTGCAAAACGAATTACGCAGTGCGTACTCTCCAAAAAACTCTGCTTGAAAACAAAGATACAACGGCAAGTCATCTTATTTGATATGCAATTTATTATTGCATTCTAAATACTTTATGCTTGGCTTCCACAAAATTAATATACTAGCAATACTCGGAGTATTGCGTATTGCAGTATTGTGCATGCCAACAGTATTCTACTGTTGGCATGCGCACGGTAACGATAGGTACTCGAACAACCACACGCACGTTTTGTGTATTATAATAAGGAGTTGATCATCTCCAGTTGGAGTAATCAGTGTTGCCACATGGCCGGAATACCAAGGACGAGATCAAGTCCCTCATCATAGGCCAAGTCGAAGGGCTCACATCATCCCACGGTGGTTTTGAAGGTGTATGCTAGCATGATGATATTCTGCGAGCCGCTGACTTTTAGAGCTTATTAGTATCACATCACGACAGTGGTCCATAGAGACAATGCAGGTAGCTCGAAAATCAACTTGTGCCTTAATACTTACAAGAGAGACATATGTCGATGCTTGCTGATTCCGGACAAAATCCGCAAAACAAGTTGCCGTGGCCGCAGTTATTGTTAACTGAGATGTTGCACGCCTCGTTCGCTTTTTTCAGGGTCACTGCAATATATAGGGCAAATATTTCAACAAATACAAATTGAAATAACATATCGTATGGTTACATCCGGGTTAATCATTATATTTAGTTTATTTTTTAGAAACGTGGCGCTGTGATATACGTGATGCATAATATAAATATAATTATAGGCCGAGGCAGCGAATAAAACGTAAATGCAGTTTTGAGAAGGCACACTTTATGTTTTGATTTGTCCGTGTCTTAAACCATCTCGACTGCTGCTGGGAAAACGAGTGACATTTTTCGCATGATACTGTTATGTTACAATTTGTCCGGGAAAGAGTTGCAACTTGCCCCAGCACTATATAAATCACAACATCTGTGATTACATTAAACACTGCTTAACGACCTATGCAACAGCTAGAGGATATATTCATGACTATAACCACCAAAACAGATAAAGCATATAATAAGTCATGTACACACAAACCCTTAACAAGTAGACTAGTGAAGGTTTAAAAAATTACTTGTCAACGGATTTACGTTATACAACACTTAGCATGTTTTACAACTAACACCGGTCTCCCCTATGCAATTTGAAATAACATTGTATTGAACTGACTCCAGTTTACATATACACTTGGTCTGGAGAGGACGTGCCGGGCGCTATTCATCCAGCACGCACGCACGTACTAATCCGATCATATTAAAAGTTTAAAACTAGTATATCTACATTTCTGCAATGGTGTGCGACACATTATCAATCCACCTGTCTTCAACAGTGAACGTCAACTTACTGTTTTTGGGGATGCACTTTTCAAATAATTTATCATAAACAGTTGTCGCGATGTAAATCGAGTCGTCACCGCAGTCGCATCTACCGTTCATGCAGTCCATACGTCTACATTCATTTTTACTGTTGCATGTTTCGCCGTATTTGCCTGAAAATAATACAGGTATGTCAGGTGCATCTGGCGCTGTAATGTGGTGAGTAGTTTGTAGTGCTTGCGCGTCATGTTCTTGCTTCCAGCTGCTGCAGCAAGCTATCTCCATTTAACATCCTCGTTGTACCCCCGTTAGTTATGTACCCTACGACCCCAGGCTAACATGCTAGGGATCTAGGAGAAGGACAACGTCGATTCCAAATTTGGGTAGATCAAACTCATCCGCCTTGGTAGGCAGTTGATGTAGGAGAAGGAAAACTATTATTCCAAACCAAAGGAGATCAAGTTCTTAAGTCTCGGTGGACAGCGATCTAGGTGAAGGAAAATCCGGAAAACAGATGTTCGCGATACACGATACGATACATATCACGATACAGCCACATCGGGTAGAATGACACAATGGCCAATAAAACACACACTTATTTATAAAGAATGATTAAGTGGAAATATTGAAAATCTAAGCTCAATTTGGGTCCACTCCCTTCAAAATATAGACAACATTGTTCCAAATAACACATTAGGGCATATCACTCCAGCTGCTTTGAGTCTAATTGTTTCCTTTAGTCGTCGTCATTTTACTGCTTGTTAGCGGGTGTAGGGTAGACAACGAGGTATTCGCGTATGTAGCGACAATATCGTGATCGAGTAGACGGTACTCCATCACGGTAGTTCGACTGCTCAGTCAGTCGCTGATTCGCTGCGTACTCGTATGAGCCACGTCAAACGATGATCTTTTAGCTGAAATGTTATTTCAGTGCACTTGTATTTAATATTGTAATTGTAGTTCACAAACATAGTTTGCTGACTGGCGATGCGTTTTAAACATCTTAAGAAATCGTCGACTAGTTCCCAGCTTTGCGCTATGCGTCGCTACTGTTTGCTTTATAAATAAAACGACGAAATCTGGGTGAGTGAATCGCAGTTCCAAATGAAGCAAACGAAAGAAAACTAATACTGGTTGATTTGCAGTAATGGTTTTAATAAGTGTTATACATGAATATTGATCATTGGAGTTAATAAACCACTCCACTCACGGAAGGAAACGTACAACTTACATGCCAATGAATTGGCGAATGAGAGCGTGGACACGTCAACGTAACAGCAGACGTCACACCGTCACTCACACGTGGTCCAAACTGTGCGCGGTTGTTGAAATGTTGTTGAGAACAAATTGTGTAACCATTGCTACATATATACGGGAGGAAACATACCAGCTGATATGTTCGCTATATTATCAGTACACGGGCAGATGTGGTTCGCGCTGATCATTTACTACTTTAAAAATCGTACTGCGATACGGATATTGTGTCTCATGCATCGTATCGTGGCAGGTGTATCACGCTATTCCGGAATACACACAGAGCAAGATCAATGACAGACTTTTGCCAAGTCTCAAACTGGCATGGTAAGTCAAGTCAAGTCACAAGTCGTTAACCTGCATGTCAAGTCAGTTAAGTCTTAAGTCAATGACCGCCACGTCCAAGTCAAGTCGAGTCATCTCTCTGAATTCCAAGTCAAGTCCCAAGTTCATCAGGGTTCGCCAATCGCCGTCATTGTTGTGGTTTGTCTGCGGTAATGTTTAGGGGTGAATACAGGCGGTAGCTGTCCCGCTATTACATTACCCAATCATGATAATTACTTAATAATCATTGTATTCGGTGCGGCCTGTCGCAACAACGTGGTCTTGTTTGGAGTAGGCTACGTTTCGAATCAATAGATGAATTAGCAAGTTACAAATTGCCAAGTCAAGTCAAGTCTTAAATTAATGACCTCTAAGTCCAAATAAAGTCTCGGGTCATATATATAAATTCCAAGTCAAGTCGCAAGTCATGAAAATGAGCGAGTCTGACACGAGTCAACAAGTCTGATTAATTATCAACATCGCTTCACACTACACGGTAAAGATAGATAGAAGAAACTTCTCCCAGCTGCCATTGAAGTGCAGTCTGGGATATGTTCTTATTCCTCCAATGTTTGATGTGCAGCAGCAGCAGCGTCGCTCTCTAATTCAAGCAATGATTTATTCCGTACCCATGAAACTACCCCTTTCATGTTATTGATTGCTTTCTTTTATCTTGGAATTGTCCCTTCCTCAACGATAAAAACGAGTTATTGTTATTACGAGTTGTTGTGTGTTCGTCTTGTCGTGGGATGGGTAAGGTATCTTCTGTGTACGTGTACATATCCTGCGCATTACCTACAATGGCCTGTCTGGTCTTAGCAGCGGCCAGAGCAGTCCTTTTTACAACGCCAATTTCGCCATCACATGGCCCTTTCCCTTGACGGCTTCCGAAACGTTTTTTCAGTTGGAAAAAGCAACACCTTCGTGATCGTGAATAATGAGCTTGAAGAAAAATTTCACATTTATGCAATATTCGCATAAGCATTGTATGAGCTTTTTGATCTACATCCAATGCTGGACATATAATATCGCAAGGTTTTAATGGCGGAAGACCTAAATGGACACTTCAATTCAATGTTTATCAGGGAGGATATTAGTTCATTACCAGTTCCAGATGCTAAATTTCAGGAGGCTAAATCTGACTATTCAGGGCAGTTAATCGTAACTCCAGAAATGGGTAGCTAAGAAAATAAAGGCAATGAAGGATAATAAATCACCTGGAGTGGAATTCAGTCAACATTACTGATGCAAACATTAGAGCAAGTTAGCTTGTAAGACTGTTCAACTTATCATTAAAGGCGGGGGTGGTTCATTTTGAGTGGAAAGAAGCAAACCTCATACAATTATTTTAAAAAGGTTCGAGAAATAAAACAGACAATTACAGACCAGTGAGTTTAACATCATTGTAAATTAGTAAACAGATTAATTAAATACCATATGGTGGACTTCCTTGTTAGCATAACTTATTAAATCCATATCAACATGGATTCCTAAAATATTGGTCATGCTTAACAAATATGTAATGTTTTTTGGAAGAAATCACTAAATGGATAGACGAGGGATCACCAGTAGATATTATCTACTTAGATTTTCAGAAAGCTTTCGACAAAGGGCCATATCAAAGATTACTACTCAAATTGAATGCCAAAATAAATGTATCGGAGAGGGCATAATCGATTGGATAAAAAATGGCTGACTGACAGAAAACAGCGTTTTGTAGTAGATTTGAAGGTTTCAAATTGGAAATCAGTTTTGAGTGGGGTACCAAAAGGAACAGTATTGGGACCTTTAATAAACTTAATATATATCAACGACTTCGAAGATAATATAACAAGCAACATACTGAAATTAGCGGACGACAAACAGTTTTTAGAAAGGTTAACAATGATGGTGATGAACAATGTTTACAAAACGATCTCGACAAATTAATGAAAAGCTCTGAAAAAATGTACATGTTATTAAATTTTGGGAAATTTAAATACCAACGAACATGACACGGGAACTTGGATGTAAACTATAAAATGAAAGATACTGTTCTAGGTACAATCGTAAAAGAAAAGGACTTAGGAGTAACATTAAGTTCTGATATGAAAGTTTCAGATCAGTGTGGCTTGATTACAGCTTCAAGTGGTAATCAAACTCTCGGGTTGATTGGGATAAATATAACATACAAGGATAAAAGCCAATTACACCTCTGTATAAAGCAATAGTTAGGCCTTGTGTCGAACACTGTATACAAGCTTGGAAACCATATTGTAGGAAGGATATATATATATATATATATATATATGTATATATATATATATATATATATATATATATGTATATATATATATATATATATATATATATATATATATATATATATATATATATATATATATATATATATATGTATATATATATATATATATATATATATATATATATGTATATATATATAATATATATATATATATATATATATATATATATATATATATATGTATATATATATATAATATATATATATACATACATATATATATATATATAATTATATATATATATATATATATATATACATATATATATATATATATATATATACATACATATATATATATATATATATATATATATATATATATATATATATATATATATATATATATATATATATATATATATATATAATGAAATTATATTAAATCATATCCCATTAGAATCATCTGACTAAAAATGCTATCGAACCACACACTGTACTTAAAAGGAAAACATAAATAAGAACAGTCGTGAATTCGCTTCTTGCCGGACCCGACAACGGTCGTTATTCTCAAGGACACCAGCCGCAACGACTGTTACCTTGGTTTTACTAGTATTGTATCGTGCCAGCCTTTTGTGACATACCCATATATTTTCTCATAGTTATTGGCTACACTCTTATAATATAGTTTCAAATTGGTGTCCATCTTAGATGACAATTATAATGTAAATATTATAGCCTTATAAAGAAAATATTATTTTGATGTTCACAATGTTATCTCAACTATATCTAACATATATAATCTATCAAATGATCAAATAAGTATAGTGGTCTTTACTTCGACATTCGTATCAGGTCAATTATAAACTTAACTGCCACAATCTCCCCAGTATTGAAAACATACACATATCACAGAAAATTCTAAACAATAAAGTTGTGACGTTGGCGTCTAATATAAAGTTGTTCTTATCTTATCGCATTCAACAGGATATGGATATATCACGGGAATGATAACACATAATTATAAGAATTGAGGCTCAGAAAAAGCTGGGAAATGTGTCTATATATGTTTTCTATGTGCTTTATGTGATAAGATCACATTCACCTGGTGAATTATAATGGAATTCAAAGATTCGAGTAACTCTGAGAACATGCACAGGCCGGTGGTTCTCTTACCCGAATCATTACGTCCCATTATTGTCCACCAGGTAGCGTGGTAGTATAACGGGAAGGGTTTATTGTGGGTATTCTTTTGTTTGATACTCACGGTAGCACTGAGTCTTGTCTTCAGATGGTGTTGACCAATAGCCTTCACAAGAGCAGACTTTGTTCTTGCAGTTTGAACCAATGCACTCGTCATGGGGCACGCATGACTCTCCGATCTTTTTCGCTGCAGGACATAAACATCTTGCAATGGAATTTTGATACATGTCCAAATGACACGGCCTTTCAAATCACAATCATATTTACAAGAAATAATAATGTTAACGAGCATTGGGGAGACCGGGGCTTGTTGTAAAAAAATAGTATATTTTAAGATTGCGGTACGGATTATTATCTGATCAATATTGTCAATGCCAGTAGGACCGCACACATTTCCTCCAGTTAACACATGCATAATTAAATGCCTACTGCATTGCTCATGTGTGCAATGAAAATAGCCCTACTAGTGTTACAACTTACCCAGATACGGGGCAAGTTGAAACAGCCAGTGGGGTAAATGATTCCCTATGTTTTACCATTGGTACAAAATGTAACACAACAGTATACAAACGTATTGAGTCCAAATTGTGTTTACTATGGGCGACCGGGGCTAGTTGTAATAAAACAGCATATTTCAGGATTGCGGCTCAGATTGTTATTTGACTGTGCCAGTGCCAGTATGACCTCAGATATCTCCTGCGGTTAGTGGCAGTGGGACCTCCGATATATCCTGCGGTTAGCAAATATGTATATATATTTCATGCCTAGCCTATCTCTCACATAAACTCAATTAATCAGCTAAATTTGAACACTGGCAAGGAGACATATTCGTTAGTGATTCATGTCAAAGTACGGCTGTTGTAATGTGTTACGTTTCGCGCATGCCCTCCTCCTTAAAGACAGTTCGAAGCCGACGTCGCAAGCGCAGAACCCGAGTTCACACTGATCGAACAGAAAGCATACGCCACCGTCGTAGTTGCAGTCAGAGTTGCTTGCGCAGGGTTCCAATGGTGCCGCTACAACATAACACGGCGTTCATAGCTGATAGCATATGTGATGATGTGAATATAAATCATACTGAATGTCGTAGCTTGCGATCTGGCTTTAAAAGTATATTATATGATTTGATTTGTTAATGAAAACATTGGAAGGATTGAATTGTTATAACATAACTGCTGTTAAGTATGTTGTATTGCAGTTATGTTATCACGTGAAGCACCAACCTCACTTCACACTTTCATATTCAGTGTTAGCGCGGTTGACATTTTCGCTTTCACATAATAACGCAAACGTTGTCTTAAATTAAAATCTACATCGAGGGGTTTGCCAAGATGTCACTCCACAATTATCACATAATCATGTGCAAATAAAGATATAGTAGATGCGTTTATGCATTAAAGAATCTATCCAAGCATATAAAATAATACTGAAAAATGAAGCAGATTGTTAGGCAGCAAGCTGGTGTAACACATATACCAAGAACTTAACATTAACTATATGAGTTGTTTATCGTAGTCAACGCACAGGACAAGAGGACGATGTAAATCTACAACATGCCATAAGGTGGTGAATAAGGGGGAAATGTGTTACAATGGGTGATTTTAACCATGTCCATATACATGGAGAGTGCTGGGGATGATGACCATCAGTTTCTACTTCTAACACAGGATTGTTTCCTTTCTCTCAACATGTCTTGGAACCAACCAGAGGTGGGAATGTGTTGGATTTAATGTTGTCTTCTCAAAACGAATTAGTTGGCAATGTCAACGTACACGAACATTTGATCATCGCCAGATCCATTTTAACATGACAGTAAAACATGACCTTTGCAGGTAATAAGAACCCATGTAATATAAACAGGTAAGATAAAGAGTTTTGCAAGAGTTTCTATGATTATGAAATGAGTAAACAGAAAATTCGAGGTATGGTTGGGCCACTGGAAAACAACAATGGAAACATAATGTTAGACGGGTTTCAAATTACAGAGACCCTGAATGAATATTTCAACAACATTTTTCCACAGAATATATAAGCTCACTTCCAGTTCCAGCTACTAAATTTGCGGACGATAAATCAGATCATTTAGGGCAGTTATTTATAACCACCAAAACTGATTCAAGAAATAGTAGAACAAATTAGTACACCGCTTACAAAAGTGTTTAACAAGAAGAGGGAATAGTTCCTTAAAAATGGAACGGAGCAAACATTACGCAGCTATTTCAGAAGGGGTCGAGGAAAAAGTAAGAAATCACATCTTTAATTTGGTCTGCTCTTAATCTCTCGGTTTCTAATATTGTATGATATTTCTCGCACGTTTTCAATTCTGAGAGAATTGTTCCCTTTTCACAGCGAGAAGTTGGTAGCTGTTGCGACTAGGATATTGATTTACTCTGTTTTTTATTTATACGTTTTGGCGTGAATCCCGTCAGCTCTGAGTGATTTATGTTCTTGTATTTTCTTTAATTTTATACATTCCATTTTATTACTGAAGTGACAAAATTAATAATACTTAGTCCCCAGATTTTCTATGATGCACCTTCCATCAATTTTGTCCGCGTGGATACTCTTTGGGAGAATTGTCTGGGGATTATGTCATAGAATCATATATATATATATATATATATATATATATATATATATATATATATATATATATATATATATATATATATATATATATATATATATATATATATATATATATATATATATA
Organism: Lamellibrachia columna; assembly: GCA_963662155.1. Lineage (NCBI taxonomy): Eukaryota > Metazoa > Annelida > Polychaeta > Sabellida > Siboglinidae > Lamellibrachia > Lamellibrachia columna. Next base: position 50,584,639 of record OY759270.1, on the reverse strand, counting down.
TATAAATTACGGGATGATCTAGATAAATTGATTAAATGGTCTGAGAAATGACAAATGTTATTCAATTTTGGGAACTGTAAATGCATACACATAGAACTGGGAAACATGGACAAATAATGTAAAATGCTATACTAGAATCACAAATGAAAAGGACGTATGAGTAGTACCATTTGATGCAGACATGAATGTTTCAGAGCAACGTGTGATTGCTGCTTATAACTTCACTAACTAAAGTTTCATTCACGAAACTTCATTAATGACTGTGTGAGAACATATTATGTGAACATAGCGAAAATAGCATTATGGACAGTGTGTCCGCTAGTGATCTTCCAACCAATTACTGTGGAAGGTGGTTCCTTTAAAGGGAATCAACAACTAATTAATTGCTTAACTGAAACGGAGTTAGTTGGGGGTTTCATATAATTAAATTACCCCAATTCTAATTTTTTTCTCAAAGTTAATAAAATTTAACAATGAACATTATAACCGTCAGGAAATATATAAATCGGGAATGTGACCGAAAAACGTTATATTTCAGATTTAAATGTGAAGATGTTCGAAAGTATATGCAGCGATAGCATCTCATCTAAGACGAAATTAACCAGAATGATCACGTGCTCAATAATGTTATGATAAACGTAGACGTTCAGAAGACGTACACTTTCGACCTAGAATACGATAGTCCTTGAATGAAAGACATTGGTGCAAGTGGCAATTGTTTGCTGTTCTATGGGATGTCGATGACGTAACACCAGTGTGTGGAGTACATAGGGATCATAATGAACTGGAAGACCACACCTTCACTTGAACATGTACAGAGTTCGAAGATATGGTGGATCTAATATCGATGTCAACACCCGTTTAAACAAGGCCCGTGGAACATTCTTGAAACTAAAACTAATATAAAGATCATTCCGGGGAACAAAGAAGACGCTTAATCAGAGTTACAGCATGTCCACTGTATTACATAATACAAACTGCTGGCCACAATAAACTGCTAATAGAACACTGCCGAATGAAACTGGACAGAAGAACATGAACTACTGTTCACCATAAGGTGATGGGAGTCGATATGTCATGTTTGGCGAATATACGATGGAAATAAAGACAACATGGAGACAAGGAGAAGAACTGTGGGGATAAATACTTGAAAACTACGAAACCAACGGAAATGAAACTCATTCTGTCTCGGTTAGGAAATGTATAATGTTAACATCATCAATACAACAAATGGCGTTGATTGTCTTTGTGTTCGTTGCTGGTATTTTACTCGTGCTATGTGTTACGTTCCCGGGTGTTCGCATTGTCGATTTATAAAGGTATGCAAAACCCAAGCAGCAGCTTACCTGCAGAAGGATCTATGCTGGGGATATCTAAAACAGAAATTATTCTGGCAAAATTAAGGTGGTTTATGGCGTGTATTGTATTGCTTGAATGCATGGGGCTTTATTAGCTTTATTAATGAGTTATCAAATTATCAGTCGGATTTTGTCATAGTAACGTGGCCACCAGGGCATGACGTTCCATTTACTTTTCAGAATAATTTGTACCGGACTCTTTTTTGTACAGTTTATTTTTGTTCTCTTTGAAAAACTGTTTATGTTTTTTCTTGAAAGTGTGTGCATTATAGGAATATTTCAAAGGTGCCTGGAATTGCACGTTTCTATGACAAACCCGAGAAATATATTGGCAACAAAGTCCAAGCAGCAGAAATACTAATTTGAAAGCTAATGTGCAAGTTAATTTGTAAGTTTACAACAATAACAACTCAAAACACGATGTTTTCGATTTTGAAATATTTATCACAGGTAACCAACACGCAACAACAATGAGATATCTGGTGTGATCTCTTTACTATGTTTACATATCATTATTATGCTCAATTTCAAAACGATGAGGTGGTGAGTGACAACATTTTGAGAAATGCTCATATATATATATATATATATATATATATATATATATATATATATATATATATATATGCTTATACATACACACACACATATATATATATATATATATATATATATATATATATATATATATATATATATATATATATATATATATATATATATATATATACAATTATACAGTGATATTGTGAATGCTATTTTGCATACTTACAAGTGGTGGACGGTGTATTCTCGGTATTATTACACACTTTGTCCGGTGTGCAGTAACTGCCTGGTTCACATGTGTTAAATGGGCCGTAGCACCATTCTCCGTCCTTCTTCACTGCATAGTATAATCATCTTGCACATGGATTGAGTTATGTCGAATGTATTGCTTACGAAAATAATGATTAGGTCAAGCTAAAATACCAACACGTCGTATCATACCAACAAATGATGAATAGAAGAACAGTGGTGCAGATAGTTGCAGCAGGCAGGCAGATATCTTTGTCTCAATTAAGGCGATGGTACCCAAAGTGGGTAATGTTGCCCCATGGAGCGATTGTTATTGCCAGGTGGCGAAAATCTTGCATAGTATTTTATAGAGGGGCACTACATGGTTTTTGGGAGACGCCGGAACTCTGGTGGATTAGTTTTGATCACGCATATTAACATTACTTGATTGGAACAAACGCATTACCCAAACGTGGTTTGTTACAGCTGAGCTACATGTATATATCATTATGGTTTTACCTACACGTATTATCATGGCAATTGTTTGTAAAATCAAGATATCGATTTGTTATTATTTATTGGACAGCTTTTATAACATCCTTTTATAACATCCTGCAATAATACAACTCATAATGCCATCGATGGCGAAATGCAGCCAGTATTCGATGGATTATCTGGGATATACATTTAAACCCCAAACAAGGAGTGTGTGTATGCCGATGCATTTAGCTTTATCCAATTGTTGGGGCGCGGTGGCGCAGTGGTTAGAACACCGGACTCTCAATCGAGAGAACCCGGGTTCGAATCCTCTTGTTGCCGTTTCGAAACTATCGAAAATTTCGTTCACCCCAATTTGCCACAGTTCACAAAGCTGTATAAATTATTACAGCGCAGTAATTGCAGTGTGGCTGAATTCTTACATGTACATCGAGATGGCGTTGGAATGAACAAGTCTGCCAGGATGTGAAGTGTAAAGCGCTTGGATGGACTGGATACCACGGTAAATAAGAACAGAAATTTTAGGTAAAACTTATTTTCAACCAGATATCCCTGAAAGGGCCTAGAGTAATATACTAAAAATCCCCGTGAATCCACCTTGAGCTAAACGCCAAATCCAATATGGCGTCCAAGGTGGCGGCAACCCCTCGATTAACACTAAAACTTCTGAACTACTTATTCTAGAGGGCACATGCTGGTGTCTGTGGTAGGATTTTCCACTATAGGATTTTCCGCTCTATCCAACTAACACTACTAGAATATTTTAAAGGCTGCATAATCAGATCGTGCATTTATTTCATGTTTTACTCTAATCAGAACAAATATAAAGGGAAAAGGCAAATAATATTAAATTCCAATCGTTGTATTACTCAAAGTAATGAGTAGCATAACATTCAATTCAACGCTACATACTGATATAGACAAACTACCTCAACAAGATGCTATGCTATCAATACATTCACACTACTGTGGAATCAACACCAGTTGCATAACACCTTACGTAAATCTTACCGTGTATAGGCTTCCGCAGATTGACCCTGTGTATGTGTTTAAACACAATTATCCACTGCAGGAAGAGCAGAGGTCAGTATAGTACAGCGCAATCTTTGTGCATCCACATATGTTCCCATAATTTAACAAGATTTAACAAGATTTGCCATCCAAGCCAAAGGCCCAGATGGCAAGTGGACAAGGAAGCCATTGGCTTATCGAGAGTCCAACAATGTTCACCTACTTATAACCCGCCCTCCTGATATATGTGTCAACCTTGTTTTTAAACATATTCACGCTGCTAGCAGTTACACAATCTGTAGACAGTTTGTTCCATTCATTTATTGTCCTCTGTGAGAACGAGTGCTTCCTGATGTCCAATCTACATTGATCCTTTACTAATTTTACCTCATGTCCTCTAGTTCTGCTATCCTTCTTGAGTGAGAAAAACATATTTCTATCAATATTTTCATACCCATTCAATATCTTAAAAACTTCAATCTGATCTCCTCTTAACCTCCTTGTCTCTAGAGTTGTTAAACCACATTCTTTCAGGCGTTCTTCATAACTAAGGTCTCTAAGTTCTGGAATCATTTTAGTTGCTCTCCTTTGTATGCGTTCAAGCGTATCTATATCCTTCTTACGATATGGTCTCCATGCTTGTATACAGTATTCTAAATGAGGTCTAACTATTGCTTTATAAAGAGGTATAATTAACTTTTTTCCCTTATATGTTATGTTTCTTCTAATCAATCCAAGAATTTGATTACCCTTTGAAGCTGCAATACCACACTGCTCTGACACTTTCATATCAGCGCTTATTGTAACTCCTAAGTCCTTTTCTTTTACAGTAGTACCAAGAACAGTAGCTCCCATTTTATAGTTTACATTCAAGTTCCCATGTCCTGTATGTAGGCATTTACATTTCCCAAAATTGAACAGCATCTGCCATTTCTCAGACCATTTCACTAATCTGTCTAGATCGTTTTGTAAATGTTGTTTATCACCATCAGTATTAACCTTTCTAAACAGTTTTGTGTCGTCCGCAAATTTCAGTACGTTACTTGTTATACTGTCGTCCAAGTCATTGATATAAATTAAGAATAATATAGGTCCTAATACTGATCCTTGAGGTACCCCACTCAAAACCGATTTCCAATTTGAAACTTCGCCATCTACTACAACTCGTTGTCTTCTGTCAGTCAGCCATTGTTCTATCCAGTCAGTTATGCTATCCCCGATACCATGGGCTTTTAATTTAAGTAGCAATCTTTGATGTGGCACTTTGTCAAAAGCTTTCTGAAAATCTAAGTAGATAATATCTACTGGCGATCCCATGTCTATCCACTTAGTGATTTCTTCCAAAAAACATAACATATTTGTTAAGCATGACCTCGCTTTAAGGAATCCATGTTGAGATGAATTTAATAATTTATGCTTAACGAGGAAGTCCACCATATGGTCTTTAATTAACCTTTCTAATAATTTACAAATCACTGACGTTAAACTCACTGGTCTGTAATTCTCTGACTTATTTCTCGAACCCTTTTTAAATAATGGTATGATGTTTGCTTCTTTCCATTCAAACGGAACAACTCCCTCTTTTAATGACAAGTTGAATACTCTTGCAAGTGGTATACTGATTTGATCTACTGTTTCCATTAGTAATTTTGGAGGAATCCCATCCACTCCCGGTGATTTGTTATCCTTCATTGCCTTTATTTTCCTAGCTACCAATTCTGGAGTTACAACTAACGGTCCTAAATAGTCAGATTTAGCCCCCTGAAATTTAGCATCAGCAACTGGTAATGAACTAATATCTTCTTTTGTAAACACTGAACTGAAGTAACCATTTAGGTCTTCCGCCATTAAAAACCCCTGTGATATTATATTTCCAGCACTGTCTTCTATAGGTCCAACCTTGTCTTGTACGTTTTGTTTACTCCTGACATATGCATAAAAACTCTTGCTGTCAGTTTTTATGTTACATGCCAGTTTTTGCTCATAGCTTCTTTTAGATTGTCTGATTTCAGTTGTAGCTGCATTAAGTGCCTCTTTGTATTTTGCATAGTCTTCTTCCTTTCTGGTACGCCTATAAACCCTCCACATAGTTTGTTTTAGCATTATTTTTCTAATTGCCTCTTTTGACAAGTGTTTCTTTCTACACCGTTTTCCTTGTTTTCGGAAGGGAACAAATTTATCAATGATACTCTCAATTTCATATTTTAGAATATTCCAACATTCAATTGCAGTCTTATCCATCAGCATGTTATTCCAATCTAGCTGTGCTAAGTATTTTCTCATATCTTTGTAGTTACCTTTGTGGAAGTTTCTCTTGTACGTTTTCTTATTTTTACTTTCTGATTTTACATTGATGTCAAAATGTATTTGATTATGGTCACTATTACCCAATGGTTCAAATATTTTTACATTGTCCACTAATTCTTGTTGTGATGACAAAACTATATCTAATACATTTTCTCCCCTGGTTGGTTCTAGTACGTGCTGAGTAAGAAAGCTATCCTGGATTAAACATAGAAATTGTTGATCCTCAATCCCTGTGCTCTCTAGAGAATTCCATTGTATGTGTCCATGGTTAAAATCTCCCATTATGATACATTCCCCTTTACTAACTTCCTTTATAGCATTTTTTATTTTTGTGTTGTCCTCTTCGTTTATGTTTGGACTTCGGTAAACTAATCCAATAGTTAATTTTGAATTTCCTGAAACAATTTTGCACCAAACAGCTTCATCGCAATCTGCTTCCCTTTCTAGTTTTATTTCATAAGCCTGAATAGATTCTTTAACATATAAAATAACTCCCCCGCCCCTTCTTCCTATTCGATCTTTCCTAAACATTACGTATCCTGTCAGTCCTAATTCAGCATCTGTTATATCTATGTTAGCCCATGATTCAGTTATACCAATTATGTGAGGGTCAATATCTTCTACCATAATGTTTAATTCGTTTTTCTTATTTACTATGCTCCTTGCATTTAAACATACGCATCTATAACCTTTTTCAGAGATGATTTTCGGATGATTTGATATTGGTTTATCTGTGCTAGTGGCCTCTTGTTCTGCTTGAGACACCTCTAGGTAACCCCCCTGCACTTCTAGTTTAAAGAATGTTTACTTCCAAAAATATTTGTCATTGTACCCAAGTCGCTATCTACTGCTGCTGAAAGTTTGTCCGCGAATACTGCCGCCCCCTTTCCACTTAAATGAAGCCCATCCTTCATGTACATATCAGCCCTCCCAACAAAACTTCCCCATAAATCCACAAATCCAACTTCCTCTTCCCTACACAGCCTCTGGACTAACATGTTAATTGCCATCCCCCGACAATTTCGATATTTATGACCCCTCCTGCCCATTACAGGTAAAATCCCTGACAGTATTACCTGCTCAACCCGCGTCTGTTTTAGTGTTCTGACCAACTGCCTATATTTCCTAACTATGGCAGTTGTACCCTCCCTATCTACGTTATTTGTCCCTACATGTACTAAAACAGATCCACCCTTACCCGATAATGATCCATACAACCACAGGAAACCATGCGGAGGTGCTTATCTGGGGTAGGGAGTGGTGTCGCTTGCTACAAGACTCAGTTGTCCATCGTCTTGCAATGACCAGCCCCTGTCAATGGGAGGCAGGGTGTTTCCACCCATCGCTGCACAGTGCGGTAGGTTCGGAAGGAATATTGCCGGGCAGCGGCAGTAGTCAGAGGCAGTGTCTCCAAAGTGAATTCCGAAGACAGTTTACACTTCCTGATGGCTCTCCCGTAGAACAAATATCCCAAGGCATCCAGTGCGGTCCCTCGGTGCAGTGTGATCGAGAACCTTTCTCCAGCTTCCACGATGTCTTCCTTTTTATTGTCAGCGTTGATGAAAACTTCCAGGCAGCAGATGCTCCCCAAACTCTCCTACATCTTATGCAGCACGGTCTTCTTATCCTTGTCGAAGAGCTCTGACACACTGTCACACCCAGATACAGCACTGTTGAACAGCAGGTAGGTCCTAAGAGCTCCGATTTTCTCCGACGAGAACGTTTACACAGGAAGCCATGCCTCGCCCCATGTACACACTGCCGTGTGTGCCACTGGCTCGCCAGCATTACCAGGATGTCAATGTCGGTGGCGACAACAAGCACATGATGGCAAACCTCCTGGTCTGTTGAGACAAGCAGTCTGTCCGCGCCAACCTCAGTCTGCTATCATTGGACAGGATCGTTTGCAATGCATTGTGCTTTGATTGAGACGGGGCGTGTCTTGTTGGTTGAGTAACTTGGGTTCCTGAGAAAGCTGTGCTGAGGGATTAGTGGCGTCATACTGGCTATGCTTCTGAGAGGCGCACAGATTCAGGTATCTAGTCCCGATGCTGGTTAGACGTAGTTGAGTTCACACTAGCGTTCGCACTAACACATTTGGGGAGTGCACGTGCGAACTTTACCTGGATAGAATCCGTGGTGCCTCGACAGTGGGTGATGCATCAATTCATCTTCAGTAATCTCACCAAACACTGCTATAGTTTCGCCGTAGAAGTTGTCGGTCCTCTTAGCAACGAACAGTCCTTAATCAGCAAACATCCTAAGCTGCTTCACTCTTCTCGTCTGCTGCGGATAGACACGCACACACGCTCAGGCGAAGTGTATACCGGTATCAGTCCCTTCATACAAACCAGCAGCAGGGCAAATTACAAGTCCGCGTTGAAAATACGAAGAGCTCGAAGAGGCCCAACAATGTGATATACTGCAGTGAGTGCACCCACCGTTTGGTGGTTCTGCTCCTCCCAGCAGTCTCGAACGGAATCAGCAATGCCGAACGCAATCAACTGCCTCCACAGCGTGGTCGTGCGAGTCCCGCGCAGACTCGAATACCATATTGAGGTGATTGGTATTGACTCCTTTCAGAGCATCTGGAAACCTCAGCAGATCAGACATTAGCGATGCAGTCGTGAACCAGCGAGCCCCAAGAGCTCGCGAATACAGTCATCGTATGTGCAACTGAGTTCCCAGCGTACACTGTCTCGCAGCAGGCGTCAATGACAGTACCTGACATCATGTAGCCTATTGAACCCATGTATGTCTTCACAAAATGAAAGTCCTTCAGCCTCAGGATGACACCTTCAAGTTGTGGAGATGAGATCAACTGCCTTGATGTACAGTGTCTGGTCAAACGTGACGAAGCAACACTTTTGTTACAGACGGTCACTCTCTTTCTTGGCGTAGCACAGTGTTGAGCATATCGTGTGTTGGATCGCCATTTATAAAGGAGAGCGGCGTAATGTTGGCGTTCTCGTAATCCAGTGTTGTTAGTTGACGCCGCTCATCTTGTAGAGAGGTACAGAGAGGAGAAGGAGCGGTTCAACACCACATATTTCAACCCCGGTGTGGCTCGCTCGCAATGAATGTGGCTGCCTTGGACCTTCGTCGGATGCTGAAGTGGAACATTTTCAGCTTGGAAAGGAGGTATTGTCACCGTTATTCCACCCATCGCATGGAAAGTCTTGTTGCCTACTTCTTGTTGCCAAAGCAAGTAAAGGGAGATAAATGTACAACATTGGGCTACACGCAGCTATGATGGCCTGACCAATAGCTGCACATTTCCTCCTCACAGGCATGCTGTCTGGGTTATGTGAGGTATGAACCTATGAAGTGGATCTGGAGAAGCAGATGTAACAAGAGACCCACTGCTGCTTTTAGCAGGGAATTCATCACTTTCATATGCAACAATCCTGATTGCATTTTTGACCAGCATAGCTGCCGTTTCAATAATCTCGTCCTTCCAGTGTCCGCTTTTCTGCGGCCCATTTTTTCTTCAGATTGCGGTTTGAAGAAGTAATGGTTTATGTCGAGAGCATACCAAACTATATAGACCACTGAGACTTGTTACAACAATGTAGATCCATATCTAGCCTCAAGCTTTTGTTTCAACCAAGTACGACAGTAACCTGGCTGATTGTTTTACTCCATTCTAGCCTTTTCCTGCGGTTTCCCACCTGATTAGAGTCACAAATGAACTTAGTGCATGTTCCATGACTCTATAATGTTTTAATGATGTTAGTTGGATAGAGCATAGTGGAAATCCCTACCTTATACACTAACAGTTGCCCTGTAGCATAACTGGTTCAGAAATTATATAGACAGGGTTGCCGCCATCTTGGATGCCATTTTGAATTCCGCAGGATTATTGTTAGTTTGTCTCTCTAGATCCTTTCAGAGAAATGTATAAAAAATTCAGCTTTTTTGGATTGAAATTTTAGGTTCCATAGTATTTTTGCCTAAAACTCTAGGACTAAGCTAAATCTAGGTCCAGGATGATTGAGCAAATTCAGCGCAAGCACCAACAAAAACACAATTTTTTTATTCACCATTACCTATTTTCCAAAGATGTCACTGCGAATGTAAATATTGCTGTTGAGTAATTCGATTTAATATTTTTTAAGTTTCAGTTTCAAGATACAGCTTTTACTACGATCTCATTCAGAGTAAATAAACAACTCACCTTTTTGACAATATGCGATATAGTATAGAGACAGAAGCTTATAACCGAGGTCGCAGCGGCACTGTCCTTTCTCACACTGGTCACACTTGAAGCAGACGCCGTGGTCGAAATCGCAGTCTGAGTTGCTTATACAGATGGGGCCTTCTCTTGCATTTCCTGAAACAAGATTTAACAATAATTAGCAAGATGGCAAATGGATTTATCGAGATGCATATTTATTGTTACGATCGTATTTGCCTTCTGTGTAACCATAATATTATAATGCAATAATTATACTTATTATTTTGTCCAATACGCTATCAAAATGAAACATGTAAACGCGATTGAATGTTTTTTAAGTCCGAAAGTTTGATCAACAGTATACTTTCACTTTGGTATGCAAAATGAACTCAACTCGCGCGTTCGCACGACTGCATAAATACACGATCATACAAACGACAACAAACACAGGATGCAACACATGGAGTTAACGTAACATATGTCACCATAGCGAAGATATTTAACAAGATTTAACAGGATTTAATCATATTATCATACACGGCAAAGGCCCACAATGCACTTAGACAAGGAACCATTGGCTTATCTATGTGTAACCCGCCCTTCTGAGATATTTGTCAATTTGGTTTTAATCACATTCACGTTGCTAGCATTTGCACGAGCTGTACATAATCTATTCCATTCATTTATTGCCCTCTGTGAGAATGAGTACTACTCCAATCTACATAGATTCTCCACTAACATTACTGCGTGTCCTCTAGTTCTACCATCTTTTTTAAATGAGAAAATATGTTTACAATATCAACTTAGGTAATATCATAATTTCAGAAAGTTTGCATTCAAGTAACTCCAAATCATCATGCTGACAAAAGCTACAACACATTCGGTTCCAAATCGAAAATCGAATATAACTTACAGTTTCTGCAGTTCAACCTACGCAGGGGGAATAAACACACACCTAAAACTCACAGTACTAAATTACTGTAGTTGTAGTTCACGCTCAACTACAAACATAGGAGGAATAAACACGCACCTCCAACTCACAGTACTAACTTATCTGCATATCACGATCACCGCCACCAACAGCAGGAATAAACGTGCGCTCTGCAATGAATATAAATTATAGTTACATGATTCTTCTTTGATGCAATCAGATCATTGTAGAAAAAAAACAATACAGAAAAGCTCAAGATTACGAATATAGCATCGTTGGAACAAGTAAAACATTATATAAAAAACTTATAAGTTTGTATCGGTAGTTACGTAAAAATATATATATTAGTAGAGATTTTTTGCAATAAATATAAAATATAATATATCATTTTGTATCGGTATGACATTATACTGTTTAGGTTTAGCGCTAATCTTGCCCTATGAAGATGATGTCGTCAGCGGCTATTGTTCAGCGGACACGTCAAGTGTTAAGATCAGCATAAGATACAAATGCCGTGAATATATAAATTATCGTGTCAATATATATATATATATATATATATATATATATATATATATATATATATATATATATATATATATATATATATATATATATATATATATATATATATATATATATATAAATATATATATATATATATATATATATATATATATATATATATATATATATATATATATATATATATAAATATAAATATATATATATATATATATATATATATATATATATATATATATATATATATATATATATATATATATATATATATATGATTCTATGATATAATCCCCAGACAATTCTCCCAGAGAGTATCCCCGCGGACAAAATTGATGGAAGGTGCATCATACTAAATCTGGGGACTAAGTATTATTAATTTTGTCACTCAGTAATTAAATGGAATGTATAGGATTAAAGAAAATGCAAGAACATAAATCACTCAGAGCTGACGGGATTCACGCCAAAACGTATCAATAAAACAACAGAGTAAATCACAAAGCGCGCGTAAAATTCGAACTTAATGATATGAGCGATAACGTGGTGTTGTGACGTCACTGATGACATGGGTTTACATTTAGTCAGTGATTTATATGTACTGCGTCAGCACAGTTTCACCCGCATTACTATGGCGAGTGGTGGCGATGGCAATTTTCAGTAGTAAAAAGTAAAAAGCGACTAGTGATATCACATAATCGTCTTCGAATTCGGCTTTTTCGGACCAGCTTAGCGACGATCTTATTTACTTTCTGACCTAACAATGAAAACGTCCAAATAGAGCCGCCAAACTTCTCCTCATATATCTACATGTACTCATGTCACGTTGTCAAAAATTACTCTTTCTTCCGCATAATGAAAAAATATGTACTGTGCCATATGATGATAATTTTGGTTATGTCAGAAAGTAAAATATCGCGTTGACAGTGACATGCAGTCCGTTTGCGAGGCCCTCTTGCCTTCGACCCGAGCGACTGCGTCCCGTGTCACTGACTGCGTTCGGACTTCGGGTTCTACGGATTGATGACATCAACATAGCTTCTACTACTGGGAATACTGTTGGCACATCTTCCTCTTTTGAAAGATAATTTAACCTCATCTTCTCCGGGTCGCGGTCGAAACACGTTGCTTCGTCGGCTTGAAGTTTGAGGGCTTCATTTTCGCGACCATTTCTTTAACAAAGTTGGCTGTGTGGAGAACTTAAATGAACTACATGTTACTCTGTTCTTACTACTGTTTACATTACAACCGAATGCCGCACAATAAACAATTTTGATACTCGCTTCGAAACAACCGCTTCCGCTGTAAACATAGGCGAATTAATGGAAAGTAACAGTTTCGCTGCGCTTCTATCTCACCAGTGATGTCACATCGACGCTTGCCGATAACCACGGGAAAATATGTATAATCGATGAAGCCCGATAGGACAGGGCATTATTTGGAATTATTAATTAATTGAATTCTTCGGTGTCGTGGAAATGGAAATATACTACATGATTTAATACAATATGATTTCAAGTAATCACTGTTTTTTTTATCCCTTTAACAAATTAGTCGATTTCTGTGATTGTATTTAGTAACTGCAAGTTAGATACCAGGGATGTGCACACTATTCGGTGTATGGCTCCCTGTCAATATGTCACTTGTTGTCTAGGTTACCAAGTTATCATTGTCTGCGCATGCGCGTATGGGTCGCGCTGGTTAATATGCCAGCCCTGGCGTGATACTCCTGATTTTAGTTGCACATGGTTAGTTTTATTATCTATTTTAGGTGCATAGCCGATACTTTTGTTTAGTTGTCAGCATTTGTTTTGCTAGTTCAAATGGCAATAGGCGGTCCATTGCCAGTTTTACAGTGAGTATGCCAACGAACCATTCCCATACCATGATCACTCTGACAGTGAGACATGGGGCTGTCACGTGGGCAGTATGTCAATAGCCATGAGTGAATCAATAAGTGGCGTTCACGCGCGATATCACTGACGATGATGACAGTGAACTAGGAATCCAGTGGACGCCCTGCGCTGTCAGCATGTGCATGGAAATAATATATAATATTAAATCAACACGTGCATGGAAATAAGCTTGTTTGTATTATGTATTTATTGAACTGTTCAAAATGCGTGAGATTTACACATATCTGCGTGACAGCGTGAAATGGAGTGTCACGCAAAATGCGTGAGACTATGCAAATATATGCAATCTAACCATAATCGGGTTAGCATATGCTTGTATGTTTGTTCACGTTTTCCTCCTAGACGGCTTGCACCTCGGGCGCCAAACTTTCAAGGATTAGTCTACGACCCCACGAATGAACGCCTTTATTTTTTTAAATACACCGTACATCAAGGGTTCTTAGTGGTTTGTTATGGTAAATCAACAAATGTTCGCTACGTAAAACGTTAACTTCCAACAATCGCAGAAAAAAGGCGCGCGCGCGGCAAATACTTACGGTACGTTAACCGTTTGAGAGTACGTAGTACAAGTTATCCCGTCCTGGGGACGGGCGTGTTTGCTAGTCTATGTAATGTAGCTGTGTAGGTAGCGATGCAAATCTTGGGGTTACCTCATATTACTTAGGACAGTTCAGTCAAATGGTATGCATGACATTAAAAAACATGCAAGAAAATAAATCATTTGGAGATTGCGAGATTCAAGCCGAAACATATAAATAAAACAACATACTAAATTAGTATGATACTCGCAGCAGCTATAAAGTTATCGACCTAACAAAATGGAACAGCATAATAGAAATAAATATCATACCCGTACACATATGTGTGTTGATAATATTGTTTATTAAAGTGGTATCTTTGTCACGTTTGACACTTTTTTATCCCAGTCTTTGATGCCTCGTCTATCTTACCAGTGAAAACGGTTTATATCAAACTGTTGATTTAGTTTTTTCTGAAAACCATTGCTACCAGAGCTGAAAGGTTTTCTTGTCGAATCCTTTCAGCACTGTGACTTAGTTTTCCGACGTCCTTTTCTTCCAAAAAGAAGATGGAATGAACAAGAAGTTAATGGAATTTCACCTTACTACTCATGTTGGCATTACGATAACTAATTCCATCAGTAGTTTAGGTTAAGCAGTATATAGGATGTGGTAAACTTAAGCTCCAGTATGTCGGTATTTTGTACATTAGTAATGGCTTAAGTACTCATTGCATATAGGAACAAACATGGGCGCTGCACATAGATATTATTGGAACGTTTCCCTTTGTTCGAATCTGGATTTTTTTCGAGAGATGTTAACACGATGTGACACAATAGATAATGCGACGTACATACTATCATAAAGAAAGAATGAAGGATGGTTGTTTGACTTTGACTGACTATCGTTTCACTACACCGCCATCCGAAGGCATTACCAATGCAGTTCATGTCGGTGTTACGCCCGTGCAACTAAACACCACATAGCATCGTTACTCTGGACACATTCTCCTATCGAACCAGATATTCTACCTGATGCAAATAGCTGTTCACTATATACAGCGCTGTATTAACGATTTAGACTGTGTACGACAATGTATTAAACCTATTCAGACTTTATACAACGCAGTACCAACAAATACTCGCCGTGTTGATACACATGGTGTCGGTCCGACAAATTTCAGTTTGCTACTGGTCAAGCCCTGCGTGTTTACACAACTGGTTCGCTTATCGAGACGTTGCTCTATTATATGCCGCTAGCTAAAATTAATACATTCCGCCGACGAACACAATGGAGGTTGTCAGCTCATTATAGATGCTTCAAGATAGGGGGTCAGACCATGGTTACGCTACGTCCGGCTGTACAGTAAATCCCAATGTAGTGCCTGAATAAAATTAACAAATTAACCGATTTCAGTGATTGTATTTAGTAACTGTATTCAGCCTGCATTTAAATACCAGTATGTGCATACTACTCGGTGTATTGCTTATTGCAGTACAATATTGCAACAGTCAATTTTGAGTACAGCTCACGACATATGCGCGCGCAAGCACATGTCATCCAAATGACCATATCAAATGATTTACAAGGAAATTGTTGTAATAGCAACATTCGTACACAAAAAAATAACGCAACAATTCATTTAAACCAACATTTAACGGGATAGTCAACCAAAATATAAAAAAAACAATTCATAATGTTTTCATCATGAATAATTGTAAAAACAGTATATTGCATATAAAATAACAACTTAGTGACCTTATATACACCAAACAGAGCCTAAGAGGATAAGTAAGTAAACATTACAGCTAGAAATGTAAATGTTACAGGGTTGATAACAATTAAACATTGCCATTCACTTTGAAGAGTGTGCTTGATTGTACTTATATGTGGCAGAATTTTTTTTATAATAATAAGAAACGTACTCCATTAAAGTCTGGAGCAAGCGCTCCCTTGATGGTCTGGGTGGTCGTGGTTCTCCCCGCCGAGAACGTTTTTGGCAATGTCAGAATCGGGGGATATTGTCCCAACCGTCTTGTTAAAATCATCCGTTGTCGTCAACGGGAAGTTGCTATTGGCAATAAAATTGCCAAGCATGGTTTCTGCTGCCGTTGCCCTGTCAACCTCGGTGCCGGCGGCGACACACCGAGCGATGCCGCCACCGATACGGGACAGAGCAGAAGCCTTCGTTCTATGGCAGTCGCACTCTGTGTATCGTTTGACATCGTTTTTTACACCGAGTCCAATGCCAAAATACAAGAAATATATTTAATTTTGGGGTAATATAATTAGGGGAAAAGTGCCAAAAAAGCGGGACATTTCAGTCAAAAAGCGGGAATGCGAGATCAAGGTGAAAAGCGGGATTTCCCGCCGAAAGCGGTAATGTTGACACCTATTGCTTCAGTATATTCGGAACAACAGTTGGAAGTAACTATGATCTGATCCATCACGTACAGCGGTGTCCACACTCCCAACACTGGCGCCACCTAGCGCCAAACTGCCACAACTTGATTATAAATTCTAGATGGACAGTTACGGAGTGATATGAACAAGCGGTTGGTTGAGCAACACGATTGTTGTTTACGACTTGTGTCAGTGAATATGTAACATAGTTAAAAAAAACGAACGTTATTGTGTTTCTAGACATATTTTCAATGCAAACACTGTCCACAATTGTATACAACTGAAAGTGAGAGCTTTCTTGACAACACTTACGAATGTACCAAATTTAAATGTACAGAATCTGCACATGAAATGTAAGTTGTTGCAGTGGTGAAATGGTTAGTAGCGCTTTCAACGACGCTGTATGTTTAACAAGTTGCACAAACATTAGCAACGGCTCGATACACCAACCACACCAGAGTATGAACGGCAACAAACTGACATTTGCTGAGTCGACACGATGTGTACCCAGACGGTGAGTAGTTTTGGTTACGCAGTGTACGTTTGTGGATAGTTCTTTTCACAGCACGATGAAACCTTGTGGGTAGTACAGGGTACATTATTATTGAGCAATGTTAGTAGGTCTGGATATAACACTGACACTGAAAGTTTAAGAGTAGATCTGACTCCAGCCTCGTACAAAGTATGCGAGTAGTTCTATGGCCTTGGCTTGACACCGGCGTCGGCTGAAACGTATAAACAATACATACATCAATACGAATCAGATCCCTAAGATACCATTGAGGTAGGAGAGGAGCTGGTGAGCACCATCTTAGAGGAATCATGGCAGAGACTGATTGAATCGTCATACATAATATAAAGTAGAAATAAGCCTGGAATAATGATACGAATACTCTGCAACGATCCATAAAAGCCTAAATAACACTACAACACTACAGCAGACCACGTTGTTCATCAACTGCTGCTAAGATGCCCCAGTGACCCGGGGTTTACTAACATGTTCAATGCAAAAGAAGTCGAAGCCGGTACCAACGCACTGAAAATGGCAAAGCAACAGGCCTGGATGACATGCAAAGGTAGTGGCACCCCTGAAACAAGGGAAAGACCCATCTGAGTGAAAGAGCTTCAGACCCATCAGCCTGCTGTGCCACGCCTACAAGCTGTTCGAGCTATTGATCTTGAACCGGTTCGCCCAACACGTTGACGGAAACATTATCTCAGAACAGGCCGGTTCCGTCCTGGAAATCTTGCATGGACTAGCTTCTCAACTTGACAGAAAATATCGGAAATTGATTTGAAATAAATTAATAATTACCGGAGCTGTCTTCATCGATCTAACACCCCCTCGCCAAAATGCTAGAGATGACCGGTGACCTCCATCTTACTTACCTAGTACGCAATGTGCTCGAAAAAAGGCGATTTGTCGTGGCACTGGATGGTAAAAAGAGTCGATGGCGTAGACAAAGAAACAGATTACCCCAGGGAAGTGTATTGGCGCCAATATTATTCAACATAATTATCATTATACAAAAATGACCAACCTATCCACTTGAAGCTTCCAACTTTATCTACGCCGATAACTTGTACATATCATCTCCTCAGGGCAAAAACATATTATAAAATAAACCAACTACGCGCAAACCGATATGCCTTTATCTCGACATGATCATGAGCATATTCGAACTGATATAGGTGACCTATGTTTTGCCGGAGAAACAGCTCTATTTACCGAACATGGCATGTCTGAGCGGCACCCAAGTCGATCACTTACATACACAGCAAGTCACTCATCACGTGTTGAAACACTCCTCTCATTTAATATGGTAACTAATACGTCCGTCCTGGCCAATGATCAAATATAAACGTCTGAGTGTGTTGATATCGGCGGCACATCTCCATTGTCATGACACGCGAAGGAGTAGGTGACTAAAGTATCACTGGAGCGTGTCTTGGATCTTGTCAGCTCCCGACTTGAATGACAGCGGTCGGCTTTGATGATTTGACGATTGTGTTCGCCACCAGCGTGACGCCGCGACTGTCCACAAAATCATATGGCGAAGCGTTTCGACAACGGCAGTAAATATGCGACCATTTAACAGCTCAGACAACAAAGCTAGTTTCACATAATTATCACCGTCACAACGCCAAACAGCACTAGTATCAGTCACTATTCGGGGTTGCTATGTTTGGCAACAAACCGAAGTAGGTGACGCTTGCGCACTAGCGCGTGTGCGTGCGTGGGCGTGCGTGCGTGCGTGCGTGCTTGCGGGCGTGTATGAATGATGAAAGTATGAACATAGATATGTAGTATGTACGTATGTAATATATGTACGTATATGATATACTTTGATTTGTTTATGTGTGCATATGTTTGTGCGCGGACGTGCGTACATGCGGGCGTGTTTGTGTGTTTGTGTTTGTGTGTGTTTGCGTGTGCGTGTCCGTGTGTGTATATGCAAGTATATATGTATGTATGTATGTATGTATGTATGTATGTATGTATGTATGTATGTATGTATGTATGTATGTATGTATGTATGTATGTATGTATGTATGTATGTCTGTATGTATGTATGTATGTATGTATGTATGTATGTATGTATGTATGTATGTATGTATGTATGTATGTATGTATGTATGTATGTATTAATTGAGGTCGGCATACACATAACCATCGTAAGTCTCTAACAAACGTGTTATGTTTTTTAGCGAAAAGAGAAATGGTAAACAAAGGCCAAAATATGTTGCATAGGCTGAATTTGGACGCATGGTAAATATAAGGTCATTTATATGTTATATTTAGTAGTATAGATCGCTTGGAATGTACTTAAACTATATTTTTAGTTTTATTAATATCCTGAGATTAACGAAACCAGGTTTATGAGACGGGAAACACCGTGCTTTAAATCAACAAGAACTGTTAGTGTTTCACAGAGTGAGTAATGATGATTGTCAAGTGCGGGGGAGCTAAACCAATATGGTTGGCACTTAAAGGGGGAAACGAATTTTTAGTGGTTAAACCGTGGACAACCCTGGTTTGGCCAGAGTCCAAGAGGAGAAGTAATGTGTTCACACGACACCTGCTGACGACGTCGTGTCCAGCAATTGAGGTGGTGGTGTTGTTAAGTGATCAAGACCCAGTAGGGGTTCTTAAATTGTCTATGCAGATTACAGCGCCACCAACTGTAGCGTCTAAATTATGTAAACTGGAGGTATGAAAAACCCTGGAGGAAGAATTAACGGCGGGCAGTGGCGACTATTAAATTGCCGTGTAACGAACTTCATTGTTTAATAAATGTCTCAGCTACTGAGACGGACCTGGAATATTGCGTTGGGCTACTTCGGTGCAGAACACACATAGTGCTTATTTGGTCGAGGTAAGCACGAACCTTAATGGACTCGACCTGGCGAGCCTCTTATGAAAAGAAATACATATTGTGAGTATGACGGCCTCATCTGCGCAAACGCCCACTGCATAACGAGAAAAGGAATGATGGGACAAATATTACATCATGACCATATCCTACTGGAGAGTGTGGGAATATGTGCATACGAATATACTTTCATGTTCTAAGACTATGACCCTCGTTGTGCAGGGTTATCTAAAGTACGGTGTGTCAATGAAATTAATATGCTGTGTGTTCAACAAGTTTCCCAGTAAACCACAGGTGGGATATTCTTATTTGTAGTTGCAAATGGTTATGTTTTAGTAATTCTTATAGGAGCATCAGCTCAATACGGTGACTTGTATTTCCTTTTAAACAACCAGTATATAATTTTTATGAATAATGCCAACTTTGTCATGAAATCCGATCTAGAATTTATTTGACCATTTCTCCCAAAAAGAAATAATTTTCGCCTCAATATTTTAATCTGAGTGCATTCCACACAGTTGATGCGCAACTAAGAAAACCATCGCTATAACTTGTGTCTTAACTGTGAAGACAACTAGTTAAATTATCGAATGTACCAGGTTTTATTGCAGGAGAGCGTAGCTAGTGAACATTGCAGTTGCACAGATCTTGAGCATTAAGTGATATCGTTAGTCAACGCATGGAGTGTAGAAGTGTCACTGTATGAGAGACACAAGGAGACCGTATAACTAGCGCGAAGACTACGTCGCCCAGCCCGTTTGACAAGGAGACCGTATAACTAGCGGGAAGACTACGTCGCCCAGCCCGTTTGACAAGGAGACCGTATAACTAGCGGGAAGACTACGTCGCCCAGCCCGTTTGACAAGGAGACCGTATAACTAGCGGGAAGACTACGTCGCCCAGCCCGTTTGACAAGGAGACCGTATAACTAGCGCGAAGACTACGTCGCCCAGCCCGTTTGACAAGGAGACCGTATAACTAGCGCGAAGACTACGTCGCCCAGCCCGTTTGACAAGGAGACCGTATAACTAGCGGGAAGACTACGTCGCCCAGCCCGTTTGACAAGGAGACCGTATAACTATACACTAATGCTCATTATACACCGCGCTGTATTAAAAACGTTTTAGACTTTGTGCAACAACGTGTTAAACCTATTAAGACTTTATGCAACGCAGGACCAAAAGTTACTCACCGTCTGGATACACATCGTGTTGGTCCGGCAATCCGTTTGCTACTGCTCAGGCCCTGCGTGTTTTACACAAATGTTTCGCTTATCGAGACGTTGAAACGTTGCCCTATTATATGACGATATCTAACTTAATGGCTTGCGAAAATTAATACAGTCCACCGACGAACACAATAGAGAATATCAGCTCATCGTAGACGCTACACAGTAGGGGGTCAGACCACGGTTACGCTACGTCCGGCTGTACAGTAGTGCCTAATATAGTGCCCTGATAAAATTAACACATTATCCGATTTCAGTGATTACATTTAGTAACTGTATTCACCCAGCAAGTTTGATACCAGGGATGTGCACACTACTCGGAGTATTGCGTATTGCAGTACAGCATTGCAACACTAAATTTACTAGAAATTATTTAAAATATTTTGTTGAAAATGGCCATATAACATTGCGAATATTTAAAAAGTATTGCAAATACTCACAATGTTTTTGCACTGATTCCAGGGGAATTGCAGAATGTATTATGATTCGTTGATATTCCCAGTTTGTTTTTTTAATTCAAAGTTGTTTTTGCCCTAAAAATCCATAATACCATAAAAGTAGATTTGTCGAATATGAAATTAACACTACTTCCATAATACCTTGTCTTATTATTATTATTATTATTACTATTCAGTGTTATCATATGTACTATGTTATAGAGCGGAAAGGTATTGACTTTTTTTGGGGGGATATCAGTATTGCATTTCATTATTTTTTGACAGTAAGTTGTTACATTATGAAGTGAATTTTAAGATGCGCATCAGTTTTGGTAATGACATTTCTGAAACATCGGTAGGTGTAATAACATGTTTTGTCAAAACTGCCAGTTTCATTTCTCCACAATCACACAACACGTTAACAAGGACATCAACATTAAAGACAACTGTTGTCTCACCACAATAGCAGAAACTGCCGCGTTCAAATCGAAATAAAAGTTGTCTAGCCGGGGGTCACACCTGTGGGTGCCCATGATAGTATACGGGTTCAAAATAAGGGATCGAATAACAGTCTGATCGGATCGGATTACTGCAGTCGTTTTCTGCCCTACTGCTCTGGCTTTAATTGCACCCCACCCCTTGGTTGGCAGTACGAACAAAAACAGCTAATCCTTAGACCCCTTTTCCCGAGACCACTCTTTCAACGTTTGTCAAACACAACTTTCGCTTTTTTCATACGTCCCAGGTTTGTCAAGAACATTAAATAATATCATTAGTCGATGCATGGAATGTAAAAGCGTCGCATTATGATAAACACAAGGATACCGAATAATTATTCTCCAAACAAGCTTGCATAAGTTGAATTTTTTCGATATTCTTGATGGTGATAATTTGAAAGACTGTTCACAAGGAATGTTGTTATAATTTTAGCGACAAAAAGAGACACAGACAGACAAATACCGCGAATACCACGAATGTGATTAAAAACAGCAATGCCATGTTTGAGAAATGTGCTGTTTAAACAAAAAATTAAATTATTTAAACAAGAATTCTGCAGAGGTTGTTGCTATTAACAAGATTATTAATAGCAAGTCTCAAAGCAATTGGGAGAATCAATATATCTGGCCAAAGGCGCGGGTGATCGGTAGTTGTCGTCGCTCTGAACAAGTTGATTGTTATCGTCAGATGCCATGGCAGACGTATCTACTACTACTACTACTACTAATAATAATACTAAACTTCGATAGCGCCTATATCCTCAGCTTACAGGCGCAACAAAACAGAATAATTAGGCATTATCATGAATAGGGGAGCACAAAAGGCGACATCAGAATAAGGGACTAACCACAAATTTTAGCTTAAAATGCAATTTGGAGTAAATGTACCTTGAGGGTTTTTTTAACGGAAGGTAGCTATAGTTTCAGTTGACCTCAACGTGAATTCATTCCAAACCCTAAGTGGTTGTCCAGCAAGTTTCACGTGAATGCACAACTACGATCGAATTATGTCAAGGGCGTCACTATGCTTCATGGTCAGGAGAGTGTGTACCGGCTGTTGTCAAGGTATCTTCCGCTAATTTGCCAGCTAATATTGGATCTGGTTGATATTACTGCGTCGGCCTTACATACAATCATTCCCCGTGAGAACTAGCCTCGCGATCTTGAGATAATAACTGTGCATGCACAACGGCTTCAAAGGCAAAGCCGAACTGGGCTGGATAAACCAATGTCTGCAGACGGCGGAAACGATGCATGCGATTTGCTTTGCACAATCAAAGCCCCGCAATAAATATCATACGTGTGCAAAGATATGGGTTAACAATACTAAAGACGGGACAATTAAGAGCAGAACAAATTAATAGTGGCTCTTAGTGTTGACGAAATTGACCACACATTTATTTTTGTCAAGCTTAATGGAGAAAAAAACTAGACGGTAAGAAATAGCAGTAGCACACGACAGTGTAGATCGGACATCAGTTATTATTCCTGGAGAATAACTGCAGAAGTACCTGTTGATTGAGTAAATGCCAACATTGGCAACATGTGTAAAAGAAAATGCGCATAAAACTAACAAGGGCATTCGCATATAGGCCAGTAGCATCCCTTAACTAAGAACGTCCATAATGTACATTGATTATTATGTAGGACAGCGGTATTAAGATCTGGTCTGTAGTGCTAACTAGACTGATGTTTATGATAATAAAACAGACGACCACACGTGACAACACAAAGAGGAAGTTAAATAAGGAAGATGTGCACGTGGTTTCGGTGTCATGTTTCACTCATTTGATACTTGTCGTTGCTGGATGGTCGATCTCACCACTGGAAACCCTTCATATCACAGTTTCGATGTGCTGTACATAGAACCGATTGCTTGAGTTCATCCTATGTCAGAGCAGAATGCTCTAGGCTTGCAGTGTGTTTTCATTTTGTTCACATTTCATTGTCGAGTTCTTCCTCTTTTTCGTTTTCCCTCAACATGTTTTTAGCGAATCCCTTTCGTACTTTGATTTAGTTGTCAGCGTCCCTATCTTTCTTCCACAAAGGAAGATAGAATATACAAGTAGTTTAAGGAATGTCATCTTGGTAGTTATGCTGATATTACGAAGATTAATTCCCTATGGGATTCAGGTTTACAAGAACTGTAATTAAAGTAGTAAACTGAGGTCTGATTTATTTGGTTAAATTTGCATATATTCGGTAACCTGATGCTCCTACGATGACACAACGCCACTCGTTGTCTGCCACCTTTGTTACGACAGTGGTCGTTGCCATGTACGTGACCTGGACATGACATAATAGTATTACTTAGTAGACAGTTTCCTCTCAAACATAGTACCTTACCTATCGCTAATTGAAGGACCAGATCCCTCCCATCAAACAGACAATACACATACCACACCAGTGATATACCAGTTTTACATAATTTAAAAATGTCGGTATTCGGAAGTAATTATAGACTTTGTTCGAGGCTGCGCTCAGAACAATTAATACACTCAACGTTGTAACCATGTGTGCTCGTAAACAGTGTTCAGTTGCGTACCAAGTACTACTGATAAACCTCGCTGTACAAAAAAAAAAGATCACTATATACAGCACTATATTTAACATGATTTAGACTTTGTACAACAATGTATTAAACATATTCAGGTCACTGACACAGCGGCGGGGCGCACTACATTCGGCACCACAGCCGGAAGTAGTTTTAAATCCACCATACACATACCGACTTTTAGTCACCAACAGTTTATCAGCCATTTTATGCACCACTGCATTCACCAAATATCAACTTCGTCACCAGAACCCTAGGGCAATATTACTATCCACAAACAAACACGGTATTATAACTACTGAGTGTAATTATTTATATACAACATGAAATATTTACAACATTTTCATTAATCTGGTTAACAAAACACGTGTTATATTCAACAAAGCAATTTTATCAAACATTTGACAATTTTGCTTTAAATCGTGGTTAATAATGTTTCCTTAACGATAGGAGATTTATTTTAGTAAACTACGTCGTCCAATGTCGCCTACCTATGCTACACAGCATGCATAACGCCCTCCTCAGTCTGCGACGCCAACCCCTGAGGCGTAACTCAGTTACTGGACCATAGGCGCAGCTGCACAGAAAGATAACGTGTCCAAGATGGCGGTTGTCCTGCAAGTTTCATGTGAATGCACAACTACGATCGAATTATGTCGAGGGTGTCACTATGCTTCGTGGCAAAGAGAGTGTGTACCGGCAATTGTTAAGGTATCGTCTGTCACATTGTCAACTACCAGTCATTACAAGTCGTGACGCGTTGAGCAGTTACGTGCCACTGATGACGCAGTTGCTTTTGTATCCTTACTAAGCTACCACGGATAATTGAATTGAATAGTTGAAAACATTGGATCTCGCTGATATTAGTGCGTCGGCCTTCAATACAAGCATTCCCCGTGAGAACTAGCCACGCGATCTTGAGACAATGACTGTATGAAAAACTTTTTCAACGGCAAAGCCCGAATAGACTAGATAAATCACTGTCTGCAGGGGCGGAAACAACGGATGCGGTTCGTTTAGCACAACCATTGTGCCTAGACAATGGGCCAACACGCCGACTTCCGACGGCCTACTGCTCACACTGTGACCTGAATACTACAGCTACGTTGTCTAATAAACTGAGGAGTGCCTGTCGAACGGGAAACTTCGAGCAAATATTGTCGGCTAATATTACAATGATTGTAATGGTTTCTATGTCTATGACACCTCTACACTCAATCTGAGGAGGATAATTCATCAGATTACTTTTGTAGTCATATGTAGCTCATGAAATGGTAACCAATAAAATAAAGAAGATGGAGGATAAAAAATAGTTCTACGGGGGACAGAGCTTTATACACTGCACAAATATATTAATTGACAAATAGTCATATTCATAATGTATAGCGGTTTATTAAAACACAGAAAGAAATATGTCCAATTGTTCTGAAGCAGCTAAGGTAAGAGCATATTGATCTATAATAACACCTAATGTGGAATAGGAAACGCGTCAATCTTCCGGGACCCCATAGCGACAACATTTCACAAAGAACGCAGCAAGTTTTATTGATAGCAACTATAAAGCACACTCCTAACCGTAATCAATCTCATAACACAACTCAACTGGTCATTACATAGGATGGACGCTGCCACACATTCTTTATTAATTTCGAAATGAAAAACGAATGACGTGGTATAGACGTCTACCATTTTAACCCACCCCGCACGTGTCTTGTTTAAATGCTCAGAAGAAGCTGCCGTTCAGCGCGTTCAAGGTTTGCTACTATCTGCCTAGTTGTATGTCCGTTTAGTCATGTAGGCTTCCTTAAAGGGAAACAACATGGTTTTCGGGCTATGCGTCTATAAGAACTATCATAATTGAGAATATAACGCTAGTGGTTTACTAGGAATAACCCTACGTCACCAGGGTGGTATTCTGGCTTTCTGTGACAACTGTCTCGACATCCAGGTAAGAACGGAACTCTTATGACAGATCTGCTGTTCACCCGTGCTGTTCACCCGTGCTGTTCACCCGTGCTGTTCACCCGTGCTGTTTCAGGCGGCGTGACAAGGATAAGAAGAGCGCGCTACATAAGGGGAAAGAGACAACAAAAAGTAAAACGTCGCGGCAGCTGGAGAAAGGTTCTTGATCACGCTTTACGGAGGGCACCAGAGGACTATGAGACATAAGCTCTACGTGCCGTTAGGAAGAATAAACTGTCTTCGGAATTCATTATAGGGACACTGCCTCTGATTACTGCGGCTGTCCGGCAGCATTCCTTCTGCACCTACCACACTGTGCAGCAATGGAGTGGAAATACCCGGCCTCCCATTGACAGGGGCTGGTCAATGCAAGAGATGGACAACTGGGTCCTGTAGCAAGCGATAGCCCCCCCCCGCCGAGTCCCAGACAAGCACCTCTGCATGGTTCTGGTGGCTGTAAAGGCCGTTGTGGGAAGGCTTGTGGATGCACACAGACGGGGCTGTACTGCACTGCCCTCTGTTCATCTTGTAGTGGACAATTGTCTTCCAACAGATACACAAAGGATGCCTAGACACGGCAGGTTCGATGGCAACGTTTTATGCAACTGGTGTTTATTACGCAGTTGTGTGAATGTATTGATAGCATATCATCTTGTTGAGGCAGGTTTTCTATATCAAAACGTCACATTGAATTGCATTTTATGCCACTCATTACCTTAAGTAGTACGACGATTGAAATTTAATATGTTATTCGCCTTTTCTTTACATTTACTCTGATTGGAGTAAGAATGCAATACGTGCATATTATCTTGACCATTTATGTCTTAGTGGTGTTAGTAGTTGGATAGAACATGGTGGAAAAC
Source organism: Lamellibrachia columna (assembly GCA_963662155.1). NCBI lineage: Eukaryota > Metazoa > Annelida > Polychaeta > Sabellida > Siboglinidae > Lamellibrachia > Lamellibrachia columna. The sequence goes on along the minus strand of OY759270.1, from coordinate 50,557,312 downwards.
CCTGCCCTATGCACCAACATTTATCCTCTAGCAAAAGTGGTTCAGAAGTTATGTAGATAATCAATGAATTGCCGCCATCTTGGGCGCCATCTTGATTTCTGCGTTTAGCTCAATGCGGATTCATAGGGATTTTTAGTATTTTACTGTAGACCATATCAGGGATCTGTGGTGCAAAAATAAACTTTTTGTATTGAATCTTTAGGTTTAGCCTAAAACTCCTGGACTACATAGCAAATCAAGCGATCAATGTATCCTACTTATGCTACACAGCATGCATAACTTTATCCTGCGACACCAACCCCTGTGGCACAACTCAGTTCCTAGACCCTAGACGCAGCTACACGGAAAGGCAACGTGTCGAAGATGGCGGTTGTCCTGCAAGTTTCATGTGAATGCACAACTATGATCGAATTACGTCGATGACGTCACTATGCTTCGTCGCCAAGAGAGTTCGTACCCGCAGTTGTCAAGGTAGTGTCTATCCCATTGCCAGCTACCTGTCATGACAGGTCGTGACGTGTTGTGGAGTTACGTGCCACTGGTGACGCAGTTGCTTTTGTGTCTTTGTTGCCATCATAACTATCACGGACAATTGAATAGAATAGTTGAAAACATTGGATCTCGCTGATATTAGTGCGTCAGTCCTCCATACAACATACAAATATTTCCCGTGCGAAATAGCCACGCGATCGAGAGACAATCACTGTTTGCGCAACGGTTTCAATGACAAATCCGTGTAAAACTAGAAAAACACTGTCTGCAGGGGGCAGAAACAACGGATGCCGTTCGCTTAGCACAGCCAGCGTGCCTAGGCAACAATTCCGCACGCTGATTTCCGACGGCCTACTGCTCACACTATGACCTGAATACCGCAGCTACATTTTGCAGTGGATTGAGGAGTGCCTGTCCGCTAAACTTCGAACAAATATTGCCGGCTAATATTAAAATGATAGCACTGGTTCCAATATCTATGACACGTGTAACTAAATCTGAGGGGGATAATTCAGCAGATTACTAAGGTAGACATTATGTAACTCCTGAAATGATAACCAAGAAATTAAAGAAGAGGGAGGATACAAAAAAAATACTTCTACTAGATACAGCGCTTTATACACTGGAAAGCATTTACTAACTGACAAATAGTTCAGTTTCATATGTATGCATACCTAAATACAGGACAAAATATGTCCAATTGTTCTGAAACAGCCTAATGTGGAAAAGGTTTCGCGTCAGTCTTCTACGACCCTATAACAAGGTGATTTGAAGATTTCAAAAGAACGCAGCAAGTTTTATTGAAAGCAACTATAAACGCACAGTCAATCTCATATCAGGCCTCAACTGGTTATCACATAACGCGGACGCGGCCACACTGTCTTGACTTATTTCGAAATGAAAAATGAGATGATATAAGCTGCGTTCACACTTACACTTTAAAACGGTTTAGTTAAAACGTTTTAACTAATCCAGTCCGAAAACACAAGTGTGAACGCGATTTAGCGCTAAAACGTTTTAGTTAAAACGGTTTAGCTGAACCGCTTCAGTAGGTGGTTTAGTTAAACCGTTTTAGCTAAAACGGTTTAAGTTGCAAGTGTGAACGCAACCGTATTAACTAAAACGTTTTAAGTACGTCACAGTCATGCGCATTCGATCTCGCGCCTCGTCGCTTCCTGTTTGAAACATAAACAAAGAATTTTGTTATGCTAGCTTGCGCATGTGCGCATACCAACTTCCTCCTTAAAACGGTTTAGCTATTGCATGTGTGAACGCTCACAACTTTCAAACGTAAACCGGTTTAACTAAAACAGGTTAGCTAAACCGTTTTAATTATGTAGGTGTGAATGCAGCAATAGACTTCTAGCATTTTGATCCACCCCGCACATGTCTCGTTTAAATGGTCAGTAGAAGCAGACGTTCAGCATGTTCAATGTGTGTTACTATCTGCCTAGTTGTATGCCCGTTTAGCCATTTAGGCTTTTTTAACGGGAAATAAAAGTCATGGTTTTCGGCCTATGCATCTATAAGAGTTACTAAGACATAACTATTTGTGTTTAGAATTGAGAATATCACGTCTGTGGTTTACTACGAAAATATTGTTGAACACAGAGCATCTTAATGTCATGGGCCGCGCCGTACTGTTAGATAACCAAACGTCACGAGTGTGGTATTCTGGCAATATCCGCTCGCCAAGTGAAGATATATTTGCACACACCTATTCCTACAATTGCCAATAGGATATTGCTATTTTTTTTGCATCCAAATTCAACATATGTAACACATGTTGGGCTATGTTTACTACAATAGTCCTCTTTCTTGCAAAATAACACGTCTGCGTTGGTTCTGCCTATGCCTACCACCATTGTATTAGGTCACTTGTAGTCTAGGTTACGCCGATTTCATTGATATGTGCATGCGCTTATGAGTCGCGCTGATTAACATGTCAGCCCTCGGTCAAGTGGAGAAAGTACCGCAATCTCCCACATTTAGAACACATTCTGAGTAAACCACTGGTGTGATATTCATGATTTCAGTTGCACATGATTAGTTTTTAATTACCTTCTTAAGTGCATAGGAATGACTTTTGTTTCGTTTTAACAAGTGGTTTGCTGGTTCAAATGTCAATAGGCGTTCCGTTGATAGTTTTATAGTCAGTATGCGAACGATCCATTCCCATACCATAATAATGCGACCTACATACTACCATCAAGAAAGAATGAAGCACAATTGCAGGACCACCAAATCAACACAAGACATGTTCCGAGTTTGACTACCTGACTGGCTGGCTGCATGGGTGGTTGTTTGACTTTGACTGACTATTGTTTCAGTACACCGCCATCCAAAGGCATTACTAATGCAGTTCATGTCGGTGTTATGCGCGTGCAACTGAACACTACATAACATCGTTTCTCAGGACACATTCTCCTCTCGAACCAGGTATTCTACCTGGTGCAAATAGCTGTTCACTATATACAGCGCTGCATTAACGACTTAGACTTTGTACGACAATGTATTAAACCTATTTAGAATTTATGCAACACATAACACTCACCATCTGGATACACATCGTGTCGGTCCGGCAGTTTACTTTTTGCTACTGATCAAGCTCTGCGTGTTTTGTACAAATGGTTCGCTTATCGAGACGTTGATCTATTTTATGCCGCTAGCTAAAATGAACACACTCCGCCGACGAACACAATAGAGGATTTGAGCTCATTATAGACGCTACACAGTAGGGGGTCAAACCACGGTTACGCAACGTCCGGCTGTAAAGTAATGCCTAATGTTGTGCCTGAATAAAGTTAACAAATCAACCGATTTCAGTGATTGTATTTAGTGACTGTATTCACCCATCAAGTTTGATACCACGGATGTGCACACTACTCGGAGTGTTGCTTATTGCAGTACATTATTGCAACACGCAATCGTGACTACTGTGAATTATTTAAAACATTGTTTGGACATTGGCAATACAACATTGCGAATATTTCAAAAGTATAGCAAATACTCGCAATAATTTTGGATTAATTCCAAAGGTATTGCAGTACGTATAATGAATAGTTTATTTTTCCAATTTGTTTTTTAAAGAATTTTTTTTTCGCCCTAAGTATCCATAATACCTTAACAGTATATGGGTCGAATCAAACGTAATGTCAAATATGATCAGAACACACGCCTTTTTGTTGGAATAAATCGTTATTTCTATTAGCATAACGGTTAATACATATGTTGCCCTACGGTTGTTGCTTTAATTGCACACCGCCCCTTGATAAGCAGCACGAAAAAAACACAGCTAATTCTTAGACCGCCTTTCCCCAAAAAAACTATTCGGTGGTCTCGAGACCGCTCTTTCGTAATTTCTAAACCTCACGTTTAGCGGTATCGATACTCACCAACAGTGGCGCCATCCAGTATATCACCACTGCAACAACTTGATTATAAATTCAAGATGGACAGATACGGAGTGTTATGATCAAACGGTTGGTTGGGCAACGTGATTGTTGTTTACTTGTTACAATAACTACGTAACATAGTTTCAAACAACAACGAACGTTATTGTGTTTCTAGACATATTTTCAATGCAAAAATTTTCCACAATTGTGTACAACTGAAATTGATGGATGTGTTGACAACAAATAGGAGTGTACCAAATGTACAGAATCTGCGCATACAATGTAAGTAGTTGCAGTGGTGAAATGGATATTAGCGCCACTTGTGGGAAGTTTGAGCGGTATTGTGACTCAGCGGTTCGCACATAATTATACGTCACATTGTGATGAACGTCACGGACATTAGTTAAATCGTCAGCGCCGGTCACGTCAGCACGTTAGTGATTAGGTAATAATATGATGCAGGTGCTACCTCGTGGCGGGCGCCATTTTAAAACAGGATTGTTCTATAATGTACAATAAATGCTTATTTAAGACAAAAAGTCCATAATATATACATGCATGCACGCACACACACATACGCTCGCTCGCACGCACGCACGCACATGTTGTGCATTAAAAGCACATATATAGGCCCGTTTAATGTTTTTTACAGTGATCAGTGAGAAAATTACATGTGGATATTTATGATTGTTCCACAGCAAGATGTTTCATGATATAATAATCAGTAGAAAGACATACTATTTAGAAATAATTCACAATATACACAATTGTAAAATATATGGCTCTGGGATGACGCCTGCAATGTACCCCCAGGTTTACTACATTGAACAGTGTTATACTCACCAAACCAGTTGTTTGGTCATCAGATTGTATGAGACTTCTTATAAGAAAAATGTCTGAGATTAAGAGCAGACCAAATTAAAGATGTTTCCTAGTGTTGACAATATTGACTACGAACTGCATAGATTCGATATAAAAAATCGATTATTCAAGGGCAATAAGAGTTCAGGTGAAAATAACTGTTGCATGTATAAATGCGAACATCAGCATTAAAGAGAAAAGCCTGACAGGTCAGTCAATGCGACTACGTGGGCATGCATGGGCAAATGTCCAAATATGTATCGCGAGTTAAGTACGATTCAACACGACGATAATGCGAAAATATAATCCTACGCTAAACTTGTAGATTTACAAAAACAACATTGGCGTGCATGACTGCGTTCTGACCCACAAACGTTCCGACCTACATGTCTACCTGTCGGCATGTCTGGTAGGCAGGAAGCATTTCAACCATAGAGTGCCAACTGTGAGGGAACGTGCTCAGATTTACTTGCTGAGTGCCAATAAGTGGCCGTGTATTGATGTTGGAAATAAGATTGGTTACGCTTTGGTTCATCACAACCAACTGAATCGTTCGTTCGTTCGGTGTTGTTTCATATTCATTCAGTCATCCATTCATTAATTCGCTTATTCATTTATATATCCGTTACACCATCTATCCGCTCATCAATCTATCCATCCATCCATGTGTCGCATCGTACCACTTTTGTTGTATTGTCTGAGCCACACTGTTGAAGTTGTGCCATGACTTAGAAACATAGATAAACACTCAAAGAGTCCACGCAATAGGTAACACGCCGTGTGCACTATAGAAGATAGTCCACGCAGTAAGTAACACTCCGTGTGCACTATAGAAACTGCTACCGAACATGGCATGCTTGAAAGGCGCCCACGTCGATCACTTACAGACTCACAAAGTAACTCATCACGTGTTAAAAAAACTGTAATTTAATATGGCAGCTAACATGTACGCCCTGGCCAGTGATCAAATGTAAACGTCTGAATGTGTTGATATCGGAGCAACATGTCCATTGTCTTTCCCAGCAAGGGAGTAGGTGTAAACTATCAATGGAGCGTGTGTTGGATCTTTACAGCTCACGACTTCAATGACACCGGTGTGCTTTGATGATTTGTGCGATTGTGTGGCGAAGCATTTCGCAAACGGAAAAAAAAAATTGCTACCACTTAATAACTCGGAAGACAAAACTTGTTTCACGTGTCAGTCACCGCCACGCCGCCACACAGGACTGGTATCAGTCAATATTCAGGGATGCTATGTTTGGCAACAAACCGAAGTAGGTCACGCATGCGCACAAGCGCAAAGGGCAAAAACATCAACAAACATTATGTTATCTATGCATGTTCCTAGTTTATGTTAATTACTCTTCACTCGTGTAAAATATGTCTGGTCTAGGAGTTGGTAAATTGGATGGAAAGGGAGCTAAATACGAGTTTCAAGTGTTTATGATATTATATTATATTTATTATACAATTGCTTTTCATGCTTTGTGATTGTTTTTCATTTCACATATATACATATATATACATATATATATATATATATATATATATATATATATATATATATATATATATATATATATATATATATATATATATATATATATATATATATATATATATATATATATATATATATATATATATATATATATATATATATATATATATATATATATATATATATATATATATATATATATATATATGTATATATATATATATATATATATATTTGGGGATATGCATCTAAAAAAAGATTCCGGTCATTTCTCCGTTTGACTGAGGGCAAACATTTTACCCAGAGCGACCGTTAAGCGGATGCACAATTCTATGGAAATCGGGTAACATAGACTACGCCTGGCGTATTAAGTGAGGCTGGCATACACATAGCCAACGTAAAGTATCAAACAAACGTGCTATTTAGTCAAAAAGAGCATTTGGTTTAGTAAACAAGGCCAATATATGTTATATAACTTGGCAATATCATACTGGCTACTGTAGCAATAGGTGTGTACGTATATATATTTTCATTTGGCGAGCGAATTGTGTTAGAATATTAGAAAACGACACTCGTGACGTATGGTTTCCTACCGTATAGCAAGGTCCATCACATTAATATGTTGTGTATTCAGCAAGGTTTTCCTAGTAAATCACCGGCATGATATTCTTATTTGTAGTTACAAATGGTTATGTTTTAGTAACTCATACATGTATAGAGGCTCAATACCAGGACTTTTATTTCTCCTTAAGCAACCAGTGAATGATTTTGATGAATAATGACAACTTTGCCATGAAACCCGCTCAAGAATTTGTTTGACCATTTCTTCCAAAAATCGTTTTCGACTGAATATTTCCTGCTGCCATAACGCAAATAGGCTGTGCATTCCCCACAGTTGGTGTGCAACTAAGAAAGCCATCGCTATAGCATGTGTCTTACCTGCGAAGACAATTAATTTACTAGCGCTATGTAATCGAAATTGCTACTTTTTATTGCACGAACGAGTAGCCAGAGAACATGTGCCCGTTACTTAGATAAGAGTAGTTAATACGTAGTTGCACAGATCTTGAAAATTAAGTTATATTTGGAGTCAATGCTTGGAGTGTAGCAGCGTCACTGAATGAGAGACACAAGGAGACGGAATAACTACCCTTGCCTAAAAGTTGGCACACGTTGACGTTTTGTGATATTCTTAAAAGTAATATTTTGACAGAAATTATTCCACCTGTCAAGCTGACAAGGACAGTTGCATTAGGCGACAGAAAGACACACACACACACACACACACACACACACACACACACACACACACACACACACACACACACACACACACACACACACACACACACACACACACACACACACACACACACACACACACACACACACACACACACACACACACACACACACACACACACACACACACACACACACACACACACACACACACACACACACACACAGGCAAATAATGTGAAGACAACAAATGTGATAAAAACAGCAATGCCATGGAGAGATCAAGATATCTGGCCAAATGCTAGTAGTAGTAGTTGTCGTCTTGTTGAACAAGTTGATAGTTATCGTCAGACGTATCTAATAATAATAATAATACTTACTATGGCGCCTATATCATCAGAAACCTGAGCTCAGAGGCGCAACAAAACATAATGGTTAGGCAGTATCATGAATAGAGACGCGCACAACTCATCATCAGAACAAGGGACAAAACAAAGATTTAAGGTGGAGATGCAATTTGGAATAGATTTGTCTTGAGTTTTTTTTACGGAAGGTAGCTATAGTTTCAGTTGATTTCAAAGTGATGGGAAGTTCATTCCATACCTTAGGCGCAGCTACAGAGAGAAAGGCAACGTATCCAAGATGGCGGTTGTCCTGCAAGTTTCTTGTAAATGCGCAACTACAATCGAATTATGTTGAGGGCGTCGTCACTACACTTCATGACCTAGAGAGAGTGTACGGGAAATTGCCAAGGTATCGTTTGTCACATTGCCAGTTACCCGTCATGACAAGTCGTTACGTGCCACTGATGACGCAGTTGTTCTTTAATTGAATAGTTTAAAACATTGGATCTAGTTGATATTAGTGCATCGGCCCGTACAATTATTTCCCATGAGAACTAGCAGCGCGATCTTGAGACAGTAACAGTGTATGCACAATGACTTCAATAGCAAAGTCGGACTGGATTGAATAAACCACTGTCTGCCGACAGCGGAAACAATGGTTCGCTTAGCAAAACTAATGTGCATAAAACAGGGTCCAGGATTACAGCTCACACTATCACCTCAATACCTCAGCTACTTTGTGCAGTGAACTAAGGAGTGTATGCCCAACGCAAACGAAGGTACGAGCAAATATTGTCGGTTAATGTTAAATGATAACAACGGTTTTTATGCTTATGAAACGTGTACACTAAATCCGAGAGGGATAATTCAGCAGATTACTTAGGTAGTCATATGTAATTCCTGAAATGGTAGCCAAGAAAGTAAAAAAGATGTAGGATAAAAAAATGACTTCTACCGAGGACAGCGCGTTATACACAGGTAAGTATTTATTAATTGACAAATGGTTCATGTTCATAGTGTACGTTATAGCGGTTTATTCAAATACAGGACGAAATATGTCCAACTGTTCTGAAGCAATTAAGGTAAAAGCATATTGATCTCTCATAACATCTACTGTGGAACAGGCTACGCAATAGTTTTCCGCACAACACAATTACACATAAACATGATTTGAAGACTTCGAAAGAAAGCAGCAACTTTTATTGAAAGCAACTGTAAACGCACACTGGGACCCTGATCAATTTGATATCAGAATTCAACTGGTCATCACTTACGACTTCCACACTGTCTTTAATAATTTCGAAATAAAAATGACATGGTATACGTCTATTGTTTTAACCCACACCGCACATGTCTCGTTTAAATGTTCAGAAGAAGCAGACGTTCAGCACGCTCAATGTTTGCTACTATCTGTTGTATCGTTTAGGCTTTCTTAAGCAAGTGTTTTGTTGGTTCAAATGTCAAAAGGCGGTCCGTTGGTAGTTTTACAGTCAGTATACCAACTAACCTTACCTATACCATGTCACTGTGACAGTAAGACATGGTACTATCACGTGGGCAGTATGTCAATAACCACGAGTGACTCCACACGTGGCGTTCACGCGTGACATCACCGACGATGACAACAACGACATCGGGATCCCCTGGACGTTTTGCGCTATCAGCACGTGCATGGAAATACTATTTAACAGTAAAGAACACGTGCATGGAAATAAGCTTGTTTGTGTTATTTGTTCATTGAAACGGCCAATATGCGTGAGATTCACATATAGCTGCGTGAGAGAGTGAGATGAAAACCAATTGCGTGAGTCTCACGCGAAATGCGTTTGACTATGTACGTCCATGTAATGTATCTATGTAGGTAACTACATAAATCTGGGTGTTAACTCATATTACTTAGGACAGTTCAGTAAAACATTTGTATGTATAAAATTAAAGAATATATGCGAAAATTAATTATTTGGAGCTGAAGTCGAAACATATAAATAAACCAACGTGCTAAATTAGAATTATACTCTTAGCAGAAATTAACTTATCGAGCTGCCAAAATGTAACAATTCAACCAGAATTGACATACATATCACGCCTATACACATATATGGGTTAATAATAGTTTACACGTTTTGTCACGTTTGACTCATGTGATATCAATCGTTGCTGCCTCGTCGATCTGACCAGTGGAAACTGTTTGTATCAAAGCGTTGACTTAGATTCTTTATGAAAACAATTGCTATTAGGGCAGAACGTTTTTATTTTGTATATTAAGAATGACTTACGTACTCATGGCATATAGAAAAACACATGGGCACTGCACACATACATTATTGGAACATTCCCCTCCATTGGAATCTGGTTGTTTTTAGAGGGAGATGTGAAGAGGATGTGACAAAATAGATAATGCGACGTACATACGATTCTAGAGAAAGAATGAAGCAAAATTGCAGCACCACCAAATCAACACAAGACATGCTCCAAGTTTGACTACACGACTGACCGGCTGCATGAGTGGTTATTTGACTTTGACTAACGTTTCACATTACCGCCATTCAAAGGCATTTCCAATGCACACATTTTTTTTCGCTATTAATAATGTTTCCTTGGCGATAGGAGAATTGTCTTCTTCGCTACTCATCGACCATTCCAATCTGACCACAACAATCTGATCGACATCTCAAGTGGAGCAGTTGCGGTTATCAATTTTGATAATACTTTTGAAGTTGTAAGAGATGCGGTAGCGAAACTGTTCGGGGTGCCATTCACAGACATCAAGATGAAAAGGGGTGACCGGGTTATCAACATAACTGTGCGGGCCCGGGAGCATGCCTTACTGTTCGATGCCAGCATGCAACCACTAGTCCCTCTGCACAACATTCGCAGGAACCCAAGTTACCCAAACAACAAGACATGCCTCATCTAAATCACTCAACAATGGTTTGCGGACAGGCTGATTGTCTCAACAGACCTGGATGTTTCTAAACCTGTGCTTGTTTTCAACACCGACTCTGACATTCTGGTGATGCTGGTGAACCCGGACAGTGGCAAACATGGGGTGTGTACAATGGCCTTCCTGTGTCTCTCTCGACATCCAAGGGAAGATCGGAGCTCTTAAGACATACCTGCTGTTCAACCGTGCTGTTTTTGGGCGTGACAGTGTGTCAGTGCTCTTGGGCAAGGAGAAGAAGACCGCGCTGCATAAGGTAAAAGAGACAACAAAAAGTAAAACGTCGCGGCAGCTGGAGAAAGGTTCTTGATCACGTTGTACGGAGGGCACAGAGGATTATGAGATATAAGCTCTACGTCAGAGCCGTCACGAAGAATAAACTGTTTTCGGAATTCATTCTGGGGACACTGCCTCTGACTACTGCGGCTGTCCGGCAGCTTTCCTTCTGCACATACCACACTGTGCAGCAATGGAGTGGAAATACCCGGCCTCCCATTGGCAGGGGCTGGTTGCAAGAGATGGACAACTGGGTCCTGTAGCAAGCGATAGCCACCCCCCGCCAAGTCCCAGCAAGCACCTCTGCATGGTTCATGTGGTTGTAAAGGCCGTTGTGGGAAGGCTTGTGGGTGCACACAGACGGGGCTGTACTGCACTGCCCTCTGTTCATCTTGCAGTGGACAATTGCCTTCCAACTGATACGCATAGGATGTTTCTGCGAAAGCCTGGACACGGTGGGGTCGATGGCAAAGTTTTCTATATCAAAATGTCACATTGAATTGAAGGTTGTGCAACTCATTACCGTAAGTAGTCGACGATTGAAATTCAATATGTTATTCGCCTTTTCTTTACCTTTGCCCTGATTAGAGTAAGAATGCAATACATGCATATTATCTTGACCATTTATGTCTTAGTGGTGTTAGTTGGATAGAGCATGGTGGAAAACCCTGCCCTATATACCAACATGTGCCCTCTAGCATAAGTGGTTCAGAAGTTATGTAGTTAATCAGAGGGTTACAGCCCTCTTGGGTGCAATCTTGAATTCTGCGATTAACTCAAGGTGGATTCATAGGGATTTTTAGTATGTTACTGTAGACCATATCAGGGACCTGTGGTACAAAAATAAGCTTTTTGTATTGAACTTTTAGGTTTGGCCTAAAACTCGCGGACTACTTAACACATTAAGCGTCCAATGTCTCCTACTTATGTTACACAGCATGCATAACTTTAGCCTGCGACACGAACCCCTGTGGCACAACTCAATTCCTAGACACTACGCGCAGCTACACGAAAAGGCAACGTGTCGAATATGGCGTTTGTCCTGCAAGTTTCACGTGAATGCACAACTACCATCGAATTACGTCGATGACGCCACTATGCTTCGTCGCCAAGAGAGCTTGTACCTGCAGATAGTGTCATAGTCAAGGTAGCGTTTATGTCATAGCCAGCTACCTGTCATGAAAGGTCGTTTCGCGTTGTGGAGTTACGTGCCACTGGTGACGCGGTTGCCTTTGTATCTTTGTTACCATCAAAACTACCATGGAACATAGAATTGAATAGTGCGTCAGTCCTCCAAACAAATATTCCCCGTGCGAACTAGCCACGCGATCTTGCGTAACGGTTTCAATAGCAAATCCGGATTAGACTAGGAAAACACTGTCTGCAGGGAGCAGAAACAACGGACGTGGTTCGCGTAGCACAGCCAGTGTGCCTAGGCAACACTCCTGCACGCCAATGTCCGACGGCCTACTGTTCACACTATTACTTGAATGCCGCAGCTACATTTTGCGGTGAATTGAGGAGTGCCTGTCAGCTAAACTTCGAACAAATATTGTTGGCTAATATTAAAATGATAGCATTGGTTCCTATGTCTATGACTCGTGTAACTAAATCTGAGGGGGATAATTCAGCAGATTACTTCGGTAGACATATGCAACTCCTGAAATGATAGACAAGAAAATAATCTACCGGAAACAGCGCTTTATATACTATAAAGCATTTCCTAACTGACAAATAGTTCAGGTTCATATGTATGTTTAGTTAAATACAGAACGAAATATGTCCAATTGTTCTGAAACAGTTAAGGTAAAAGTATATTGATTTCTCGTAACACCTAATATGGAAAAGGCTACGCGTCAATCTTCTGCGACTCCATAACAAAATTACACATAAAGGTGATTTGAAGACTTAAAAAAAAACAATGCAAGTTTTATTGAAAGCAACTATAAACGCACAGTCTGACCATTATCAATCTCATATCTGACCTCATCTGCCTTGACTAATTTCGAAATTAAAAATGACATGATATAGACGTCTAGCATTTTACTCCACCCCGCACATGTCTCGATTAAATGCTAAGAAGAAGCAGACGTTCAGCATGTTCAAGGTTTGCTACTATCTGCCTAGTTGTATGCCCGTTTAACCATTTAGGCTTTCTTTTCGGGAAACAAAACTCGGCCTATGTATCTATAAGAGTTACTAAGACATAACTATTTGTATGTAGAATTGAGAATACAATTTACTACGGAAACATTGTTGAACACAGAGCATCTTAATGTCATGGGCCGCGCCGTACTGTTAGATAACCCTACGTCTCGAGTGTGATATTCTGGTAATATTCGCTCTCAAAATGAAAATATATTTGCATATACATATTCCTTCTCTTGCCAATAGGATATTGCCATGCTATTTGCGTCCAAACTGAGCATATGTAACATATGTTTGCCTACGTTTATTAAAACAGTCTTCTTTGTGGCAAAATAAAACGTTTGTTAGATAGTCTGCGTTGGTTCTGCCTATGCCTAACAACATTGTATTAGGTCACTTGTAGTCTAGTTTACGCCGATTTCATTGATATGCGCATGCGCTTATGAGTCGCGCTGATTAACATGTCAGCCCTCGATCAGGTGGGGAAATTACCGGAATCTCCTACTTTTAGAACACATTCTGAGTAAACCACTGGTGTGATATTCCTGATTTCAGTTGCACATGATTAGTTTTTATTATCTTTTTAGGTGCATAACCATGACTTTTGTTTCGTTTTAGCAAGTGTTTTGCTGGTTCAAATGTCAATAGGCGTTCCGTTGATAGTGTTACAGTCAGTATGCCAACGAACCATTCCCATACCATAATAATGCGACCTACATACTACCATAAAGAAAGAATTAAGCAAAATTGCAGCACCACCAAATCAACACAAGACATGTTCCGAGTTTGACTATCTGGCTGACCGGCTGCATGGGTGGTTGTTTGACTTTGAGTGACTATCCTGTCGCTATACAGCCACCCAAAGGCAATACGAAACGCCCGGGCAACTGAACACCACATAACATCGTTTGTCAGGACACATTCTCCTCTCGAACCAGATATTCTACCAGACGCAAATAGCTGTTCACTATACACAGACTGCATTAACGACTTAGACTTTGTACGACAATGTAATAAACCTATTCAGAATTTATGCAACACATAACACTCACCGTCTGGATACACATCGTGTCGGTCCGGCAGATTTCAGTGTGCTACTGATCAAGCTCTGCGTGTTCTACACAAATGATTCGCTTATCGAGACGTTGATCTATTTTATGCCGCTAGTTAAAATGAATACACTCCCCCGACGAACACAATAGAGAATGTGAGCTCATTGTAGACGCCACACAGTAGGGGGTCAAACCACGGTTACGCAACGTCCGGCTGTAAAGTAATGCCTAATGTTGTGCCTGAATAAAGTTAAACAAATTAACCGATTTCAATTATTATATTTAGTAACTCTATTCACCCAGCAAGTTTGATACAAGGGATGTGCACACTACTCGGAGTATTGCGTATTGCAGTACATTATTGCAGCACTCAATTTTGAGTACTGCGAATTATTTAAAAACATTGTTTGGACATTAGCAATACAACATTGCGAATATTTCAAAAGTATTGCATACACTCGCAATAGTTTTGTATTGTTTCCAAGGGTATAATTAATAGTTTATTTTTCTTCTTTTTTTAAATAACGTTTTTTTTTAAATCCATAATACTACAAACGTATATGGGTCGTATCAAACTTAATGTCAAATCTGATCAGAACAGGCTCCTTTTCGTTGGAATAAATCAGCGTGTCAGTTCATACATCTTTTGCCGTAGGGTTTTTGCTTTAAATGCAATCCACCCCTTGATAAGCAGCACGTAAACACACAACTAATTCTCCACCCCACCCCCTGTAGTAGCAGGTCGTTGACATAGACGTTATTTTCACTACATTCGTCACAACAGCCATAAATAACTGTGGTTTGACCCCTCACGTTTATCGGAATCCATACTCCCCAACAGTGGCGCCACCCAGCGTATCACCACTGCCTCAACTTGATTATAAATTCAAGATGGACAGTTACGGAGTGATATGAACAAGCGGTTGGCTGGGCAACGCGATTGTTGTTTACGACATGTTTCAGTGACTACGTAAAATCGTTTCAAACAAAAAAACGAACGTTTTTGTGTTTCTAGACACATTTTCAATGCAAACACTTTCCATAGTTGTTTGCAACTGAAACTGAGAGATGTGTTGGCAATAATTAGGAGTGTAACAAATGTACAGAATCTGCACATGAAATGTAAGTTGTTGCAGAGGTGAAATGGTTAGTAGCGTTCTACAAATTATTTGTCATTTTCTTCAAAAAACGTTCTCGCCTGAATATTTCCTGCTGACTTAATGCTAACATGGAGGGCACTCCACCCAGTTGGTGCTGCATGAGACACCCAAGGAGACTTTATAACTACTCCTGCTGACTTAACGCTAACATGGAGGGCACTCCACCCAGTTGGTGCTGTATGAGACACCCAAGGAGACTCTATAACTACTCTTGCTGACTTAACGCTAACATGGAGGGCATTCCACCCAGTTGGTGCTGTATGAGACACCCAATGAGACTTTATAACTACTCCTGCTGACTTAACGCTAACACGGAGGGCACTCCACCCAGTTGGTGCTGTATGAGACACCCAAGGAGACTTTATAACTACTCCTGCTGACTTAACGCTAACATTGAGGGCACTCCACCCAGTTGGTGCTGCATGAGACACCCAAGGAGACTTTATAACTACTCCTGCTGACTTAACGCTAACATGGAGGGCACTCCACCCAGTTGGTGCTGTATGAGACACCCATGGAGACTTTATAACTACTCCTGCTGACTTAACGCTAACACGGAGGGCACTCCACCCAGTTGGTGCTGTATGAGACACCCAAGGAGACTTTATAACTACTCCTGCTGACTTAACGCTAACATGGAGGGCACTCCACCCAGTTGGTGCTGTATGAGACACCCAAGGAGACTTTATAACTACTCTTGCTGACTTAACGCTAACATGGAGGGCACTCCACCCAGTTGGTGCTGTATGAGACACCCAAGGAGACTCTATAACTACTCCTGCTGACTTAACGCTAACATGGAGGGCACTCCACCCAGTTGGTGCTGTATGAGACACCCAAGGAGACTTTATAACTACTCTTGCTGACTTAACGCTAACATGGAGGGCACTCCACCCAGTTGGTGCTGCATGAGACACCCAAGGAGACTCTATAACTACTCCTGCTGACTTAACGCTAACATGGAGGGCACTCCACCCAGTTGGTGCTGTATGAGACACCCAAGGAGACTCTATAACTACTCCTGCTGACTTAACGCTAACATGGACGGCACTCCACCCAGTTGGTGCTGTATGAGACACCCAAGGAGACTTTATAACTACTCCTGCTGACTTGACGCTAACATGGAGGGCACTCCACCCAGTTGGTGCTGTATGAGACACCCAAGGAGACTTTATAACTACTCCTGCTGACTTAACGCTAACATGGAGGGCACTCCACCCAGTTGGTGCTGTATGAGACACCCAAGGAGACTTTATAACTACTCTTGCCTAACAAGTTTGCACACGTTAATGTTTTGTGATATTCTTGAAAGCAACCTTTTGAAAAAAGGTATTCCAAATGTCAAGCTATCAAGAACCGTTGCAATTGTTTTGACGACGGAAATAGACACACAGTTTGAGAAATATGCTGTGTAAACAAAAATAAAAATTATGTAAACAAGAATACTATAGAGGTTGTTGCTATTACACTCTGCGGTTACCATCAAAGTGTTATATACAGCGCCGTATGAAAAACGATTTAGACATTACGACGAATAGTGTGTATTGCAGTACAATATAGCAACACTAAGTTTTTTTAGCACTGTGAAGTATTTGCAATATTGTTTTTTGGAAACTAGCAATACAACATTGCGAACATATTAAAAGTATTGCAAATGCT
Source organism: Lamellibrachia columna (assembly GCA_963662155.1). Lineage (NCBI taxonomy): Eukaryota > Metazoa > Annelida > Polychaeta > Sabellida > Siboglinidae > Lamellibrachia > Lamellibrachia columna. Next base: position 50,540,241 of record OY759270.1, on the reverse strand, counting down.
TGCAATATTTTTACATTAACATCAAGGGTATTGCAGTATGTGTGGGTCTTTCTCAAATTGCGGCACACATGTGCAATTTTTCTGTCCCCGTGGTTCACATGGCGTTATACCCATTTAATAATTATTTATTCGTTGACGTTCTGTTCGGTTATCGTAATACTAAAACACAACCTTGAACTGTATGATGTACACTTATGATGTATGATGTACACTTATGATGTATGATGTACACTTATTATGTATGATGTACACTTATGATGTATGATGTACACTTATTATGTATGATGTACACTTATGATGTATGATGTACACTTATTATGTATGATGTACACTTATGATGTATGATGTACACTTATTATGTATGATGTACACTTATGATGTATGATGTACACTTATTATGTATGATGTACACTTATGATGTATGATGTAAACTTATCGTGAAGCGTGATGCGTAAAAGCCGACACACAAAAATTAGCCTTGTCTCAGGTGTTCCCTGAGGTGTAATGGTACAGTTTTCGCCCCAAGGGCGGTCATATTTATTAACCCACAGGTAGCATAGCGACAGCAGACATGTCCATAATACCATACTGACTGCAAACAAATAAAATTTATAATCCGAAAACACAATATGCGAGCATTTACTCCCATATCCCTCAACCCGATGTCCGCCCTGTTACCGACACGACTATATGAAACTGGTGGAAATCTGCCGACACAAGTAGTTGCTAATTATACGGCAGGTGATAGCAGTTGGCATACCTAACACACTATATATGCAGGAAACGCGCAACCTCCGCTCACGCAAGTTATTGTTATTGCCGAAGTTATTGTCTGTGATGACCAGGACGAAGGTGTTTGGACTGTTACTAACACAACGTATCGAACTATTTGTTGTCGATCGCCATATGTTCACCACATGTTTAAACTTGATTATCCTCCATAGCTCCCCAGCGTACCAATCCAACTGCTTACAATTGGAACTGCCTATCGATTATCAACTGCTTAATCCCTTTTGTTTTGGTGCGCTGCCGAGCTTGGGTCTCCCGAGGATTTTAGCGCAATATAAGTATTTTATATATTATTATTATATTATTATTATTATGTAGGCATGCAACTGTCGGTTTACAAAATGTTTCGTAAGTATCTATATTTTCTAAATCTATATGTACTTTCAAAGCCATATTGGAGATGGGCTGGCCTAAATATAATTATTATATGATGGGTTTGTCATAGGTTACTAGGTTATATGACATATCAATAGTTACCAGGGCACTCAACGCTGCTGAAAAGCAAAGAAGTTATCACCAGAGACGCGATGCTGATACCCAAATTGAAGCAAAACATAGTGTTGGTTAAAACTGAAAGAGTTGGTACTTCTACCATCCTCTAAAATTTGCCCACTTTGTCAATCTTTCCCCATTAATTCTCTGTACGTGTCCTGTCCTCAACAGTTGGTGTCTTCTCGTTTCACTGCACACATTCTCCGACCCCAGTTGTTCCCTGTTATATATAGCTTCGCCTCCGGTCTCTCTATCAGTGCAACGGTTTCCAACCCAAATACACACGCTGGTACTATGTCCCACATAATACCCACCGTCACCCTCCACGCTGCTGCTCCTGCTTGCTACATCCTTCCTTCTGAACCTCCTTCCTACTTCCTCCATCCTCACACACTGTTCTATAAAGGTACACAAGGATGTCCACATGCTTATTTGTCTTTCCATAGACTACTGCCTGGAGGTCCACCTCCTGTTCATCTACTCACATTAATACGGTCTTCTCAAGATACATTTGGAGGTCATGTTTTCTGAACATTATTCCTGTTCCGACATCTTTCCACGGATCATCATCAAGTCCTTGCAGAATCGTCGCAGTCCTGCATCATGCAGTTACTTCCTTTTCTGCGTCTCCGTCAATGTTGTGCTGTTACGTCAAAGTCCGTCAATGTTGTACTGTTACGTCAAAGTCCGTCAATGTTGTGCTGTTACGTCAAAGTCCGTCAATGTTGTACTGTTACGTCAATGTCCGTCAATGTTGTGCTGTTACGTCAATGTCCGTCAATGTTGTACTGTTACGTCAAAGTCCGTCAATGTTGTGCTGTTACGTCAAAGTCCGTCAATGTTGTACTGTTACGTCAAAGTCCGTCAATGTTGTGCTGTTACGTCAAAGTCCGTCAATGTTGTATTGTTACGTCAATGTTGTGCTGTTACGTCAATGTACGTCAATGTTGTACTGTTACGTCAAAGTCCGTCAATGTTGTGCTGTTACGTCAAAGTCCGTCAATGTTGTGATGTTACGTCAAAGTCCGTTAATGTTGTGCTGTTACGTCAAAGTCCGTCAATGGTGTGCTGTTACGACAAAGTCCGTCAATGTTGTGCTGTTACGATAAAGTCCGTCAATGTTGGGTTGTTACGTCGCGGGATAGATAAACGTGTTTGTGCAAGTTGCACAAGAACAATGAATTCGTCTTCACAAAACTGCCATCACCAAAAAGCTGGAGAGCGCTGATACTGCATAAATGCTCAAGACCACGTCGAAAGACTGCATTGCATGTACGACTGCTGTTCTGCATGTAGCACGCCCCTACTACCATCCACATACCCGACTGCATATCCAGCGAAACACGGTGCACGTGGTCTAAATGGAAGGTCACCAGAGCAGAGCGTGCCATTGGAGGGAGAACGAACACTATTAGTTTTTTTTTATAGAAGACGTCGTCACTGGGGTAGTCTGTTTTCTGGTCACTAATGCCAACAACCTAGTGAAATCGCTGAAGAGACACATGTTCAATATCTCTCACCAGGGACTGTTCTATGCACAACTTCGGCAGTAAGTGGCATCACATGAATGTACGATACACGTATATCTTACGTCTGCAAAATTGAAAAGGAGATCCATTTTTGCACTTTGGAGCGTCGAAAAAGCAGGTTACCCTACACACTGGTGCGTCTTCTACATCGGCCAAGTAGAGGCGACATCATTCTGTTCAATATCCGACAACTTGCAACATTGCCATGTTCGCGTGTGGGGACACCTGACTCCTCTCATCGATGATCTGACGAAGAGCAATCCACTATTGACATGTTGACGTGTTCAGCGACGGTCCAACTGCACAGTACAAGCAGAAATGAAATGTAACTACTTCAAAACAGTTGGGAACCAGCGGGCTCCAACTTAGTACATAGAACTTCTTTGAAGCAGCCCATGGGAAGGGATCCCCTGGTGTGGTAGGCGTGACAGTCAAACGAACGGTGGATAGGCATAGTTGTATAGGTAGTAAAATAGGTAGTGACTGTGCGCATTCCAAGTCGATGAACCACATTTTGACTGCTGTTAAATGTGTGTTATCAATTAAAAACACCTTCGGAATGCGTTGTAACACATACCATCACCGTGTTTACACACCCTACAAGACCAGTATGCCCTGTTGTGCGCCGTATGCGTAGGCCCCTCAACTATGCATACGCACGGACGCACGCAAGCACATACGCACGCATACGTTTAAAATATGTTTTTATTCCCGGTATTAGTTTCGACGAATGAATATCTATGCATTAGTAGTTTGCGTGATACTTATATTGGTTGATTGTATGGAAATTTTTTCCTGAAAGTTGGTGCTCATCAAGTTGGTGCTCATCAAGTTGGTGCTCATCAAGTTGGTGCTCATCAAGTTGGTGCTCATCAAGTTGGTGCTCTGTCACAGAGAAGTAATCGTAACGTACGTGCAGACGTAGATGTGAAAGTGTTTCATATAATGTAGCCTAAGTAGCCAATACATAGCTAACCCTGCATTACAGTTACAATGACGCTGTAATCATAGGCGAATTAATGGAAAGTTCTAGTCTTGCTGCGCTTCCATTTCACCAGTGATGTCACATCGACGCTTGCCTATAACCACGGGAAAAATATGCAAAATCTGGGAAGACCGATAGGAGAGGGTATTATTTGGAATTATTAATTAATAGAATTTTTCGGTGTCGTGGAAATGGACACATACTGCAAGATGTAAAATAATATGATTTCAAGTAATCATAGTTTTTGTTCCCTTTAACAAATTACTCGATTTATGTGATTACATTTAGTAACTGTATTAACCCATCAAGTTTGGTACCAGGGATGTGCACACTACTCGGAGTGTTGCTTATTGCAACACACCATTTTTTGGCAATATAACATTGCGAATATTTTTTTTTTAATGTTGTAAATACTCGAAATACTTTTGCATTAAGTTCAAGGGGATTGCAGTATATATATATATATATATATATATATATATATATAATTATATATGAATATATATATAATGATTTATTTATATTTTTTTAATAAACAATATTTTTAAATCAACAATACTTCCATAATAATAATAATAATAATAATAATAATAATAATAATAATAATAATAATAATAACAATAATAATAATAATAATAACAATTAGTATTAAAGCGACAAGGTATTGAACATATTTTTGGGAAAACAACATTATTGTATTTAAAATATTTTTTACAGCGAGATATTCCATTATGAAACGGATTTGAAGATGCATATGGATTTTGGCAGTGACATTTCTAAAACACCCGTAGGCGTAATAATATGTTTTGACAAAAAAAAACGCGTTTATGAAAGAATTGAAAGAATTATGAGTATATACTTTTTACAATACTCGTTTAGCACGTTGGGACCATTATGTCAGTGTGCGTCATAGAGTTTTATAATATTTTATTGAATATTTTTTTCCCAAACACACAATACGTTAACATGGATATAAATATCACATTGAAATGTTATCTTATAACATTTGCAGAAACTGCCGCGTTCAAATCGATACAAAAGTGGTCTAGCCCTGGGGTCATACCAATGAGCTGTGGGTACCCATGTCAGAACACAGCTACGAAAAAGGGTCGTATCAGACTCGATTCAGGTCAGGTACAAAATAAAGTGTCGTATCAGACTCCACCAGAAGCAAATTGCTTCTTTTCCATTGTCTTAAACGTGCTTAATAGTTGATGGGCTGACTAATTGTATGTATATGAATTTATGTTATTATTTGATACCATCAACTTTATATTATCTTATTTTATCTTATCTTACCTGACCACGCACGTTTTCGCTGAAATAAATCGGCCTGTGAGTTACTACGTCTTATGCCATACGGTTGTGGCTTTAATTCCGTCCCACCCCTTGATAGGCTGTACAAAAAAACACAGTTTATTCTTAGACCCCTTTCCACAACGAAAAAACATATTCGGGTGTCCCAAGACCAATTTTCCATCCTTTTTGGAACGCACACCCATACCCCTCCCGCACAAAAACACCACTACCAAACACGGCATTATAACTACTGAGCACAATTACTTATATACAACATGAAATATTTACAAAATTTTTAAACATCTGGTTAACAAAACACGTGTCATATTCAACTATTCAATGTCGCCTACTTATGCTACACAGCATGCGCCTTCCTTAGCCCGCGACACCAATGCATGTGACGTAACTCAGTTCCTGGAACCTAGGCGCAGCTGCACAGAAAGATAACGTGTCCAAGATGGCGGTTGTCCTGCAAGTTTGATGTGAATGCACAACTACGATCGAATTATGTCGAGGGCGTCACTATGCATCGTGGCCATGAGAGTGTGTGCCGGCAATTGTTAAGGTATCATCTGTCACTTTGTTAACTACATTGTTAACAAGTCGTGACGCGTTGAGCAGTTATGTTCCGCTGGTGACGCAGTTGCTGTTGTGTCCTTACTAAACTACCACGGATGATTGCGACGGCCTTCCATACAAACATATCCCGTGAGAACTAGCCACGATGTTGAGACAATAACTGTACGAACAACGGTTTCAACGGCAAAGCCGGAATAGACCAGATAAACCACTGTCTGCAGGGGCGGATAAAACGGGTGCGGTTCGCTTAACACAACCAGTGTGCCTAGACAATGGGCCAACACGCCGATTTCCGAAGGCCTACTGCTCACAATATGACTTGAATACCGCAGCTACGTTGTGTAATAAATTGATGAGTGCTTGTCGAACGCGAAACTTCGATCAAATATTGTCAGCTAATATTAAAATGATAGTGATTTTTCTGATGTCTATGACTAAATCTGAGGAGGATAATTCTGCAGATTACTTGCGTAGTCATATGTAGCTCATGAAATGGCAACCAAGAAAATAAAAAATATGGAGGATAAAAATGATTTCTACGGGGGACACGCTTTATACACTGGAAAGCATATATTAAATGACAAAGCGTTCATGTTCGCAATGTATAGCGGTTTACTTAAGCATATAACGAAATATGTCCAATTGTTCTGAAACAGTTAAGGTAACAGCAAATTGATCTCTTATAACACCTAATGTGGAATAGGCAAAGCGTCGGTCTGTTTGGCTTTCCTCACTCGTACCATATGTATACCATATGTATAGCATAGACATTGTGCTTCATGATAGGGAACGTTGTTTCAACACTGCCAAACATTGATCTGGAGACATGCACATGCAGCTTGTCCGCTCTCAAAGTGGAATCGCTTATGGTGGCCTTTATAGTCCTTGATTATTTCACCCGTCATTGCAACAGCTTCGAACTTTGTTGCAATCATTATCATGCCATTCAGTGAACATTGACACTATATCTTTCTTTACGTTTCTTCTCTTCTCAATCACTCCAAACTCGCGATCGCGCGGCTAGAACGAATGTCCACGTATGGGCATAAATGAAAATATATGCTGTGAAAATGTTGAACAAAAATCGATTCATCATGTCGGTGCGGTTCTGTCCAATGCATCCGTCGCTGAAAACATCCAAGTGCTTAACACTTCGAGGAACCTTCGTCTGGATAAACTGATCGAGACCAAGAAATCACCTCTCTACATCCTCTCTCTACATAAAGCCACCTCTGCCGTTTAAAAACATGTCACCCACTCAAAGTCAAAGCAAAATGTTGATAGACTTCACATATATATATATATATATATATATATATATATATATATATATATATATATATATATATATATATATATATATATATATATATTAATATATATATATTAATATATATATATATATATATATATATATATATATATATATATATATATATACATATCCATATACATATATATATATATATATATATATATATATATATATATATATATATACATATACATATACATATACATATACACACACACACACACACACACACACACACACACACACACACACACACACACACACACACACACACACACACATACACACATACACATGTACATATATATATATATATATATATATATATATATATATATATATATATATATATATATATATATATATATATACATATACATGTACATGTGTATGTGTGTATGTGTGTGTGTGTGTGTGTGTGTGTGTGTGTGTGTGTGTGTGTGTGTGTGTGTGTGTGTGTGTGTGTGTGTGTGTGTGTGTGTGTGTGTGTGTGTGTGTGTGTGTGTGTGTGTGTGTGTGTGTGTGTGTGTGTGTGTGTGTGTGGCGCAACGCGGCGTCACGCGACGCCAGCCTAGATAAACTTCAACCAGGTTCCCGATTAATTTACCTGAAGCGCTTCGCGCACCATGTGGATATATATACACACACATACACACACACATGCACACGCACACACACACACACACACACACACACACACACACACACACACACACACACACAAACACACACACACACACACACACACACACACACACACACACACGACGCCCAGACTATTAACATGACCGGTTATTATTTCAGTGTAGAATGACCGTTCAGGTACATGTTGAGCGTCGATGTGGTTGGTTAAAACACAATGAATGATCTCTATCGATATCGCTTCGGCTTCGATTTGGCAAACATTTTTGCAATGTCAAACCTGTCACATACACACGATTTATCGTTAACATAAATGCGATATAGCCAGGACAACACTTCCTAGTTGCTTATTAATATTCCGTTTATTTTTGCTGCGTCTAAAATACTTCAGATCCGTAAATATTTCGAGTCGCCATGCGGGCCATTGTAGTCAATAGACATTTTTGGGTGCCATTGGCGATCGGGCGACCGCTAAATTTCACCCCTGAACACTATCCACAGTTGTATGCAACTGAAATTGAGAGATTTCTTGACAACAATTAGGAGTGTGCCGAATATGCAGAAGTTGTTGCAGTGGTGAAATGTTTAGTAGCGCCACTGGTGGGGAGTTTGAGTGGTATCGTGACTCAGCAGTTCGCACATAGGTATACGTCACAGTGTGATGAACGTCACGGACATTCTTTTAATCGTCAGCCCCAGTCACGTCAGCACGTTAATGATTAGGTAATAGTATATATTCTATTCAACGGCTCTGTGTGTTTAACAATTTGCACAAATATGAGCAACGGCTCAATACACCAACCACACGCAGTGCATGAACGGTAACAAACTGATGTGTATCCAGCCGGTGAGTAGTTTATACAGTTATACAGTGTACGTTGTACAAAGTCTGATTATATTCAATACAATGTGGTACAAAGTCTGAAACGTTTTTAATATATCGTTATGCATCGTTTTTTGATAGTTCTTTTAACATCAAGGCAAAACAAAAGCGTGTGAGTAGTACAGGGTACATATTACCGAGCAATGTTAGTAGGTCTGGATACAAAACTAAACTAGGTTTATGAGTAGTTCTGAATTCAGCCTCGTATATAGCATACGTTTAGTTCTACGTCCCTGGCTTGACATCCGAGTCGGCGGAAATGTATAACGAGTACAAACATAAATACGAATCAGAAAATAAGTTGAGTTTGGACGCAAACAACATGGCCATATCATATCGGTAGGTATAAGAATAGGTGTATATGAATATACTTTCATTTCGCGAGTGAATTTAGGGTGACCTTGACAATCGTGACGTTTGTTATCTAACAGTATAGCGCTGCCCATGAAAATAATATGCTGTGTGTTCAACAATGTTTTCTTAGTAAACCCCAGGCGTGATATTAATTGTAGTTGCAAATGGTTATGTCTTAGTACCTCTTATAGGTGCATAGGCTCAAAGCCGTGACTTTTGTTTCCCTTTAAACAACTGTTCACTGATTTTTGATGAATAATGACAACTTTGTCCTGAAATCCGCTCTACAAATTATTAGACCATTTCTTCCAAAAAAAGGTTTCGCCTGAATATTCCCTGCTGACTCAACGCTAATAGGGAATGCATACCACACAGTTGGTGGGCAACTAAGAAAGCCATTGTTATAACATGTGTCTTGACTATGAAGACAATTAGTTGAGCAGCGTTAAATTATCGAAGTTACTAGGTTTGATTGCAGGGGCGTGTTTTCAGTGAACACGTGTCGGTTGCTTAGATAAAAGTAGTTAATAGGTAATTGCACATATCTTGAAAATTAAGTGATATCGTGAGTCATTGCATGGAGTGTAGAAGCGTCACTGTATGAGACACCCAAGGACACCGAATACCTACTGTTGCCAAACAAGTTTGCAAACGTTGACGTTTTGTGCTATTCTTGAAAGTAATATAAAAAAGTAATTCGAAATGTCAAGCTATTAAGGACAGTTGCAATAGTTTTGGCTACGGAAATAGACACACAATTTGAGAAATAAGCTGTGGAAACAAAAACTTAAATTATGTAAACAAGAAGACTACTACAGAGGTTGTTACTAATACACTCTGCGGTTACCGTCAAAGTACACGAAGAACGTCGCCCGTTTGACACACTGTAGAAATAGCTGGTCATTATAGACAGCGCCGTATTAAACACGACTTAGACATTCCGCCGACTACTGCGTATTGCAGTACAATACGACAACACTAAATTTTTAATACTGTGAAGTATTTGCAATATTTTTTGGGGAAAATTGACAATACAACATTGAGATAATTTCAAAAGTATTGCAAATACTTGCAATATTTTTACATTAACATAAAGGGTATTGCAGTATGTGTGGGTCATTCTCAAATTGCGGCACATATTTGCAATTGTTCTATCCCCGCAGTTCACATGACGTTATATCCATTTAATAAGTATTTGTTTGTGAATTTCGAATTGTTTGACGTTCTATCCGGTGCTATCGTAATAATAGAAGCACATCCTTGAATTGTATGATGTACACTTATCGTGAAGCGTCATTCATAAAAGCCGCCACACCAAAATTAGCCTTGTCCCAGATGTACACCAGGGATATAATGTTGTGGTTTTTGCCCTAAGCGCATATTAATTAGCACCCAGGTAGCATAGCTACAGCAGACATGTCCATAAGCACATATTGACTGCATAAAATAAAATACATAACCCGAAAACACGATATACGAGCATTTACACTCATGTTTCTTAATGCGGCGTCCGTCTTGTTGCCAACACTAATATATGAAACTGGTGGAACTCTGCGGGCACAAGTAGTTGCTAATTATACAGCAAGTGACAACACTTGGTATACCTAGCATTCTATGTATACAACAAACGCTCATCCTCCGCTCAGGTAAGTTATTTTGACTGTTGAAGATCAATATTTCTGTTATAATCAGGATGAAAATGTATGTACTGTTACTAGCACAACGTATCGAACTATTTGTTGTCGATCGTCATACTTTCACCGCACCATATTAAGCTAGCACATATTACACATGTGTAGTGCTGGTCAATAATGCACCCTTGGTTTTAAATTAGAGCACCAATTAGACGCATAAATGTGTTACCGTCTGCCGTGTTATCGTCCGCCTTGTTACTGCCAATGTGCTAACACGGCGGACACACTGGTAACATGGCAGACTAATGAGTGCGTACGCGTTAAATTGTACTGGTACTATCATTACACACACTTAACTTCGTAGTACGTACGCATATTATACTGTGTAGAGGGTGGCGTAGTTCCTGTGTTGTGCAAATTGATCATCCATGTAAGCACACAAAGGTCGGTTTATAAATTGTTTCGTAAGTATCTATATTTCCTCCATCTGTAGGTACTTCCAAAGCCATATTGGCGATGCTCTAGGTTATATGACGTAACAAAAGTTACCACGACACTCAACGCTGCTGAAAAGCAAAGAAGTTTTCGCCAGAGACGCGATGCTGATCCCAATTGAAGAGAAACATATATCAAGAAACGGAATGATAAAAAGGAAACATTTGGAACAAACAAAGCGGATGTTTGAAATGAGTGAGAGCCCAACGAAGATTGCATAGAAGAGCAGACAAAAAGAGAGAGAGTTGGGTCAATGGTGAGAAAGTACCGAGTCAAATCTTGAAGGCAACTTAAACTTGGCTTCTCCGCTAAACGTACGCACTAGAAAACGACGGGACCGGTAGATGGTGCTGCAAACATGTTTGCCAGAAAGCACTACTAATCACGAAGCGCAAGGTATGCACACAACTTAAGACAGTTCTATTTTCGACGACAACAGCTGTAATATCAGAGGAAAGAAGCGAGAGGGGAGGCTTCTAGGTGACACGATGATGAACCTGCATCTCAATTGTCTTCTTCCCCTAGGTCCCTTATGCGGACTACACCACTAATTTGTTCCGCCCTCTCCCTGATCTGACGAAGAGCAATCCCATATTGACATGTTAACGTATTCAGCGACGGTCCAATTGCACTGTACGAGCAGAAATGAAACTTGCCTGATTACAAAACAGTCTGGAACCAGCCGACAGTTTTGAACATAGAACTTCTTTGAAGCAGCCCTGGGGAATTGTTCCCCTATGTGATAGGCGTGGCAGTCAAACGAATGGCGGACAGGCACAGTGGTATAGGTAATATTACAGGTAGCAACATAGGTAGTGATTGTTTCAATTCCAAGTCTATATTCCACATATTGAGTACCACTGACACCAAAGTGAAACTTCATCTGATATTGCCAGTTCGCATTGATGATCTGAGTAGAGTTCTCGAATATGCCAATGCTGAAGACCACTGATTCCACAGAAATCCCCAGGAGTACGTCATGGAATGTCACGTCGAAAGACTGCACGTACGGCGACTGTTCTCCGTGTAGCATGCCTCAACTCCCCACCATCGACCCGACTGATGACGGCCTATCCAGCGAGACTCTGTGCACGTGGTTCCAACGGAAGACCATCAAGGAAGAGCGTTACTGTTACACGTTTGGTGTCAATTTAAAACACATTCGGAATAAGTTGCAACACAAACCATCACCTTGTACACACATCATACAAGATCAGTAAGCCCTGTTGTGTGCAGTATACGCAGCCCCCTCAACTATGTTTAAATTCAGCTTTGATTCCGTGTATTAGTTTCGACGAATGAATATTTATGCAGTTGTAGTTTGCGTGATGCTTATATTGGTTGATTGTGTGGGAAAATATTCCTGCCAGTTGGTGCTCATCAAGCTGCTGTCATAGAGAAGTGAGCGTTATGTATGTGCAGGCGTACGTGTGGATGTGTTTAATATAGTGTAGTCGATTTACGGTAATACAAAGCTAACTCTGCATTGTAGTTGCAATGACTCCGTAGGCGAACGACAAATGTGACCTCGACCTTGCTCTCAATCACTGCGGCCCTGATTTGTTTTGTTAGCGGCGTCCGGAATTGGAAGTTCATTTTCGGGGTATATTTAACGTCTTCTAAGACTATTGCCTTGATATTATTATCCCACGAGGGTCAATAATCTCCATCACTCGAATAGTTTACGTGGTACTCTTCGAACTAGCAATGATGTCCATAGGAAATCACATAGGAATACACGGTTATACACTAAATTCACCTTGGCTTATGATGTGGAACACTCTTACTTTGAACCCCACTATGTGTCATCACTCTATGTTCCAATTGCAGAGGTGGTTAACCTAACTGTTAACACTGACACAATATACGCGTGGCTGCACGAATGCTTATTGCTACCGTACGTAACATATCGTAATCTGTTTTTAATGAGTGAACGAGCCAGCTATCTCTCATGCGGACAAACCGGGTAAGTTGATAATTTTTATCAATGATATTGTTGTAAAATGTTGTAAAACAAAAACTATTCAAACCAGTCTGCTCTAGTCAGGCCGGTTTAGACACACGTGATATTATCGTAGTTGAAGGCATCGAATGAACGTCCCATTTTCTGGTCATGACATTCCCCATCTGACATACATCCTCTTCCACTGCAAGTTTCTGCTGTTGGGTCACCATCTCCCGTTGCCTCTATGATACTCTACAACCAATGTGTCTACAATTTATACTCGCTCGCATTATACCATGATCCAATAGATGAACGTAATAATCGACCAAACAGTTAACTTGCGCACCTCCATTTTACTTGCAAGCATGTTGCAACGGTTCGTCGTAGACGACTTCTTGTGTAAAAATCGAAAAAAAATCATATTATTTTAATCATAATGACTGTATGTGGCATATTGAAATGTTTTTTCAGCCACCATCTCCAACATCCAGGACGCGACGGATAAGCAGTTTAGTTCAACATTGAGGGACATAAAACTATCCGATGATATCATATACTGCCAATTTATATTAAATGTGTCAGGGTATAACTCAACGATACCTACGACACCACTCACCACGACCTCGCTCACCACGACACCACTCACCACGACCTCGCTCACCACGACACCACTCACCACGACCTCGCTCGTAGTTCGCACAAACCGTTTAACGAATGTTTCATGATGACCACTTCTTGGCTTGTGATGCTTTTAAAATAATAATGATACTAATAGGAACAACAACAACAACAACAACAACAACATCAACAATAACAATAACACTAATAATAATAATAATAATAATACATTGTTCATTGACGATAACTCTGATCAAATATACATTTTATCTTCCTAGGGAAGTTAAGCAGACAGCTAAACCGTTATGTTCTCTGAATCACGCTGTCACTTGAGGTGTCTAATGTAATAACCAATAAGTCCACTCATAATGGATCACACAATTATCTTGCACTCCTGCCGCTATACTTGCGACCACGTGACAACATATTATAATAGATGATGTATTGCACGAAAGTAAAACATCAGGTCAGATGATTGAATACAGGTGACTGCCTGAGGGATTTTTAAATATGTTTTTATTTCAGTGTCTACCGACACCATTCCAAAAGCGTCGGGTAAGTAACGTGTTGCAACATTTGGCAGTAGTTAACTTTAATTATTTATATGACGGCCACTCGTAGTCTAAACTATTTTAAAATTGATGTTCACATACAACATTCAGCACAACCGCCATCGCAAACAGTTCGGACAAACGAATTGTTTTAATAATCGACGCACTGAAAAGTGAGCGTTCGAGCGTGCGTGTGAGTACGAGCGTGCGTGCGTGTGAGTACGAGCGTGCGTGCGTGTGAGCACGTTCTGAGTGGGTTTATGTGCACATGTACTCTCGTGTCGTCATTGCTATACAGGTATCTACAGTTCCCCAGATGGAGTACACCGTAACGAAGCAGAAAGCTCTGACAAACTGTTTTGTGACAGACAGCAGGAGAACTGTCAACCCAACCAGCCATTGTGTTGTGTAGTAGTGCTATATATCACTGTTTTGCTTTCTTATTAATATTGATATGACAAGTCGCTTTGAACTTTACTGTTTGACCAATAATGCGACACCGGAAATGGGAAGTGGAATCACACCCTAAAATGTCGAGTATTTGATTAGTGTCTTTCTGGCTTCATTAGCACATGTACACAACTCCCAGTTGGTTATTATATCAATCCAATTGTTTACAACTGGAAGTGTTTATCGACTATGAACTGTTTAATCCCTTTTTGCTTTGGTGCGCTGCCGAACTTATATTTACATAGTGCATATTGGTTACCCGTAATTGAAAATGCTTGTGTCGGTGATCGGGCTGGTTGTTCGCTGTCTGTTTGTGTTCGTCACGACGGAACCCGAAGTGGAACGTTTGTTGCCGGACGTAGCTTAAAATAGCAGTCGAACGGCCCGTTTACACGAGCGATTAGTTGTTCAATTGATCGGGCGACGCAATGTCGCCAACCAATTGGACGCATCGTTTCTTGAAAGCAACAAGAAATGATGCGTCAAATTAGTTGGGCGACACTGAGTCGCCCGATCAAACGGACAACTAATTGCTCATGTGAACGGTCCTTAAGAAGACGGGAATAAGTCGCCGATGCTATTTTCTTTAATCCTCCTCTCCGTCAGCGTAATATTAAGTTTTATTAACACAGTTGTAATAATGCAATACCATTTTCTAAGAACTTAATATATCACGTAGCTGCAATGCTATGTTACACTGATCAAGTTCAGCTTACAATATGTTTACGATGTTCAACAAACACAATTGCTCCGTCTCTATGACTTTGAGGAATTATAGCTATAGACAATCGCACATTACTAGAGGGTGCATCAAAGTTGCTCATTTCTTCGAGTTAGTCGATATGACAATGCCAACATTCAACCAGATATGAAAAATAAATTAGTATCGCAAATATGACGCTTTGACACTTTACAACGGAGGAAATATACGACAATTTAAACAAACCGCATTTAATAATCGCAATAAATGTATACCAAATAAATGTGTTGGCCTGAACTGTATTTTCCGCGACCATGACGTTCACTGTGAAGGAATCGATGTAAGCACCGACCAGAACATCGAGTGTCGTATATCGACTCTCAAGTATGACGTGGCCCTGCTTAATGCAACCACTGCCGATGCGAATATTCGACTCGAAAGTCTCTCCCGCGATTCTTTAGAGGCTGCGAGCACGGATATACGAGCAGATAGAATGAAACTAATGCATATCCACCCGAAGTTGAAGATATCGGCAACGACGATGGGATAAGTCGATGCGATGGGATTCACCTATAGATGCCCAGACTGCCGCGAACGTTCCCCGCCTAGCAATACGAAGATACATCTATGGTGTACGAAAAGCGATTTCATTAGGTCGGCTAAGGGTACGAAGTCTGACCGCCTGGTAAAACGTGCTAAACGTACCGCCGCCCAAGTCTGACCGCTTGGTAAAACATGATAAACGTACCGCCGCCCAAGTCTGACCGCCTGGTAAAACATGCTAGACGTACCGCCGCCCACGTCTGACCGCATGGTAAAACATGCTAAACGTACCGCCGCCCAAGTCTGACCGCCTGGTAAAACATGCTAAACGTACCGCCGCCCAAGTCTGACCGCCTGGTAAAATATGCTAAACGTACCGCCGCCCAAGTCTGACCGCCTGGTAAAACATGCTAAACGTACCGCCGCCCAAGTCTGACCGCCTGGTAAAACATGCTAAACGTACCGCCGCCCAAGCAACCCTCGGTACAGTTTCCCTTCGAGGCGAGTCGCTCCAGACAATACTCAATTTGAGTACATCGGGTCACTGGTGCAAGGCGACGGCGCGTGCGCTGCAGACGTTCAAAAAATCGTACAGGTGTTGCGGTCGAGAGATTAATCTCGCCATTGTGTATATGGAAATGGAAAATGGAAAGATGTTGAACTTCCGCACTGCTTGAAGACTCACCTGTATAAGGTTGTTGTCCAGTCAACGACGACCCATGGCTTAGAAGGCTGGTATTTTGACGAGATCGCTCAAAGAACGTTGGACGAAACCAACGTCTGGATGTCCATAGAAATCACCGGCCGTTCTGCCCACGAAGAAACGTCATCGCCATCATTTGACGTCGTGGAAGCAGTAAAGAAACGCCGATGGAGGTGGCGAAGATCGTCTCGTGCGCGGTGCGCTGCTAGCAACATCCCCGCAACAACAGCCGTACGACCCAGGCTCGCTACTAGCAACATCCCCGCAACAACAGCCGTACGACCCAGGCTCGCTACTAGCAACATCCCCGCAACAACAGCCGTACGACCCAGGCTCGCTGCTAGCAACATCCCCGCAACAACAGCCGTACGACCAAGGCTCGCTGCTAGCAACATCCCCTCAACTACAGCCATACGACCCAGGCTCGCTACTAGCAACATCCCCGCAACAACAGCCGTACGACCAAGGCTCGCTGCTAGCAACATCCCCGCAACAACAGCCGTACGACCCAGGCTCGCTGCTAGCAACATCCCCGCAACAACAGCCGTACGACCCATACTCGCTACTAGCAACATCCCCGCAACAACAGCCGTACGACCCAGGCTCGCTACTAGCAACATCCCCGCAACTACAGCCGTACGACCCAGGCTCGCTACTAACAACATCCCCGCAACAACAGCCGTTGAAACTATGCTATGTATACGCAAATACCCAACTGGGATTTCTACTTGTTATCTTTGTTTCTGTTAACACTGCATTTCGCGACAAAACATGTCGTTGATTTATTCAGCAAGTACGAAAGTACATTTTACGGAGAGAGATATCTGCATGACGGAGGTCGGTATCATGGACAATTTCAACCGCATCAAAGCGCGCGCTCATTGGTCATAATTTGTATTGTAACTGTGCTTATTAGTTATATCACAGTTAATGCCTTTGCGGCACGGATGTGTTGGTTAGTTATATCACAGTTAATGCCTTTGCGGCACGGATGTCCTGCAACGGTTGCCGTTGGTTCTCGGACGTATATGTAAACGTGGTATACTGATGTTCGCATACTAAACAGTATACACTTGGATATATTGTTGTTCCATCAACATTAATCATGTCATAAAACATTACATAGTGTCTGAACTATGGAGTCGACACACGCTCAACAGTGGAACTACAGCTAAGTGCAGCTAAGTGGGACGATGTTGACTTGAGAGTTCGCTATGAATCGAGCATGCTGTCATGGCCGACGTCGACGGTGTGTCAGGACTACGTGAAATAGCTGCGAGACGACATATTGTCACCGTTCGATGATATGTCGCAAGAACAACAAATAACATTACAATGAACACAATATAGGTCTGTAAAGTTGCAAATTTGATTAACTTTGAATCTATCCGACAGCCAGATGAACTTGTCCTACCAGGAAACAGAAAACTGGTGAAAGTTTAAGCAAGAACTTGAACTGTGCATGACTGCAAGAAAGTAGCGTTGTTTTTACACATTGCGAGAATGCAAGCCATCGAAGTATTTAACACTTTCGCACTAAACGCAGAGGAGAAAGCAACTATGACGTTGTGGTTGGGACGTTTAGTTCACACTGCAACCCAAAAACAAACGAGACGTACGAAAGATACGTTTTCCACAGACGAAACCAATTACCAGGGGGATCGATTGAACAATTCGTAACGGACTTGAACATTAAAGCACAAACCTGCCAGTTTGACAATCTAAGGGACAGCACGATACACGATCGCCTTGTTTTGGGCATCACCAATCAGAGAGTGCGGGGACGGCTGTTACGTGAGGATGACCTAACACTCGACAAGACAATACAGATACGTCAAGTCGCGGAGGCGAGTGAGCGGCAGATACAGTCGCTAGCAGCAACAGTTGACAGAGATGCACATGTCAATTACTGCAACGCCAGGTGGAGACACCAACAAAAGAAAACTTCCCAAAATCCGATGAAACCGAAGAGTTCCGCGAAACAATGTGGTAGTTGCGATACAGTACATACATCTCGGGCTTGTCTAGCTTGTGGGAAAGCATGTAACAAATGTGGGAAAATGGGACATTTTGTTCGTGTATGCAGAAGCAAGCCAAAGAAGGGGAAAGATCATTACGTGTCGCACAATGAAGCTACAAGCAATGCAAACGAGATGTTTGTTGGCTTGAAAATCAGAGGTGATGACGAGACCAAACCAATATGGAATCATAAAGAAACTACGCGTTGGGAACTTTTCGATCAAGTTCAAATTATACACAGGCTCTGATGTCAGCATCATTTCGGAGCGGCAATTTCGGAAGACGAAGCCAACGCCAACGTTGGAGAAAAGCCATGCAGTCATGACGTCGTACAGTGGAACACATATACCAAACATGGGTCCACATACATACTCCCCAAAGCCTAGCTCGTCAGCAAAATCGACATCCAAAGTACCACCTTTCGTGATTTTCTCAGCGAAAAGTCATCTGCTGTTGAGGAAATGTCAACTTTCCTCAGAATATCGCACTCTGTTGACATCAGTGATAGGAAGTTCATCCTTTTCTGCCCCATTTTTGAGCGCAACTTGATCCGTTTCAGCGACAATGTGCGTTCTCCCGTGCAATATCATCAGGCAGAGGTAGAGTCGTAGTGCGTTGTCAACATTCGGAAATGTGTGGCGCCAAATCCTGCTTTACGAGCAGGCGATATATATTGAGTTCCTTACCGGCTTTCTTGTCGGCGTCACACGCTTATTTCATGACCGGGGTGTCCAACAAAGCTACACACTGCACGATTTCATCCACCAGTGAGTCCTCCAGATTGTTCTGGAAGGTGTTTGCCAACTGTTCAGCAGCTCGCCTTAGTTCTTTGTCATCGATATCCTCCAATCACGCTAAGAATCCGAACAGTCGACATACTTCACCGTATGCTTTGATGCTACCTGACATCGCAATCGATGATGACATCGACTTTGAAATTGTCACGAGCATTTAAGTCAGTATCGTCTGTGAAGCCGTCATCGTGGTGAGTTGCTAGTCTTCTCTTTCTCTGAAAATCGTCAACGCCAGTTAGCTCTTGAACACGGCGTTCAAAGATGTCAAACTGCGGTTGCAGTGTTGAAATAAAGTGTTGTAGTGACGACAGCAGAGCTACAGCATTGTTGGTGTCCAACATTGGATTCTGGAGCATTTTGCTGGTGGCATTTATTCGTTCCAGGATCATGTGCCACAGTTCGCCCATCACACTGGTTTCCTCGTATGATCTTATCGAGAAGGGAGAAAATGGCGGAGTACCCTTTTACTGACGCAGAAACAGCATCAGCATGATGACCATCTCGTGTCACTCAGCCTTTTGACAACCAACAGGTCGTGCGATTTTAGTTCACTTTAGAGAAGAGACCACCGATGTGTTGATGCTGAGAAATCAAAGAACGCTACTGCCGTTTGACAGCAATCTACAGCGCACTGACTGACCAGGTTCAGAGAGTACGAACAGCAAGCAATGAACAGAGCTAGCGGATCGTCGCAACGTTTAGACAAATTTGTAGGAACACCGTATAAAGTATACATTTTATAACATGACATGCCAAATGCTAAGATAGCTATTGTGTAACATGCATAATAGATGAAGTTGAAAATAAATAATAGTAATTCATATATATATATATATATATATATATATATATATATATATATATATATATATATATATATATATATATATATATATATATATATATATATATATATATAGACAAAGTGGATGCGCTGTGTCGTAACCGGTCTCAGCAGCCAGGCGATGACATGATGTCAGAGGTGACTGCTCGTTTATATTTCTTTGAACCTGCGTTGCCATCGGACGTGAAACGGATAGTGCTGGCATCTGCTGTGAAGTCGTGTGAACTGGACCCACTCCCAACATCGCTCCTGAAGTGTCACATTGATTCTCTGTCTCCGGTCCTGGGCCGTATCATCAACGCCTCTCTATCGTCTTCTGTGGTTCCTCCACCAATGAAGCACGCTGTTATAACACCAATACTAAAGAAGCGAGGCTCTGACATCAACATACTCACCAACTACCGCCCTATCTCTAACATCACGTTTGTGGCGAAGATAACTGAGCGTTTCGTTGCGCAACAACTGCAACACTTCACGGACGAGAACGGTATTTACGGAGTATATCAAAGTGCGTACCGTCCACATCATAGTGCCGAGACAGCGCTTTTGCGTATCCATAACGACGTGACACAGGCCATAGATAGTCGCCGGGGTGTACTTCTGGTGTTGCTAGACCTCACTGCGGCATTCGACACCATCAACCACACCATACTGCTGCGACGATTGCGTGGCTACGGATTATGTGGCGACGTACATGCCTGGCTGACATCGTATCTGCATAATCGAACAAATGTAGTACTCGTGAAGAGTAGCTTGTCGGAAGTTAATAACATTACGACAGGAGTACCGCAAGGGTCGGTTCTTGGACCTATACTTTTTAATGCCTACATTGTTCCTTTAGCGAAACTATTACACCAGCACAACATGCAACACCACCTGTATGCCGACGACACTCAATTGTACGTCACTTTCCCAACAACGGACCACATGCAAGCTCTCGCACGCATGGAGGCCTGCATACAGGAAGTAAAAACATGGCTCTGTGACAACGGACTCGTCATGAATGAGAACAAATCTGAAGCCATAGTTATCCGTTCACCAATTATGCGAACTCCTATTACGTTTAGCCGCATCAACATCTGTAGCCAGTTCGTTGACACATCCGCCGTTATCCGAGATCTTGGATTTGCCATTGACACTCATCTGTCGATGGCATCTCAAGTGTCGAACATATACCGCAGCGCTTACTATCATCTAGCTCGAATTGCTAAGATTCGAGACTCTCTCACCACCAGCGTTTGCAAAAGTCTGATTCACGGATTAGTAACATCACGGCTTGACTATGGCAACACGATGCTATTTTTAATAACCGATCGCCTCCTGCACCATCTGGAAATGGTCCAGCGGTCAGCGGCTCGCATTGTCATGCAGATTCGAAGGGGTGATCGCCAGTCCATGACAACAATACTGCGGCAACTACACTGGCTGCCCATTAAGAGAAGGATTGAGTATAAGATACTCGTCCTTGTGCACAAGGCACTCTACGGAGGCACACCAGAGTACCTTGCCGCACTGCTGCACCAGTACGCACCAAGACGTGGCCTACGCTCTGCCGGCGGGCTGCTTCTCGACGTGCCACGAGTCAACCTAGAACGTTTCGGCCGCCGAGCATTTGCCTGCGCTGGCCCCACGCTGTGGAATAAACTGCCTGCCAACATACGTGGAAAAGGCAACCACCCGCAATTCAAGAAGCTACTAAAGACATTTCTTTTTTCCAGTTAATGGGTTTTACCGCTTTGATGTTGCATTTTTAATGATCTTATTACATATTATCAATCCTATTTATGTTCTGTACTATTGATGATATTAGCGTTTTATTTCCTATTTGAGATTTAACTTTTATATACAAATGCCATGTTATCAGTATACTTTTTCTTAAAATAATTTTACACACGCGACCATTCTGCATATTTTTTAACATTTTATACAGCGCATGTATTATTATTATTATCATTATCTACATACAAGTTTGTATCGTGTGAACTGATGCCTGTACACACCCGTGAACGGGGCTGTAGCTCCGGATTTGATGGTGTCAAAATAAAGTTTTATTATTATTTTTTATTATTATATATATATATATATATATATATATATATATATATATATATATATATATATATATATATATATATATATATATATATATATAATTCGATTTGGCCCTGGGGCGGCTTAGTTTCAACCATCGGTACAATATATGATATCCACTCCCTTGGCTAGATCGATTTTCGCTTGTGACAGGAAGTCAGCCAGAAATATAGAAAAGAGTGTGGGCGCAATTATACAGCCCAGCGGCACACCAGTGTTGATGCTAAAGGGTTCCAATTTATCGGCATCATGCAGTACCAACTCTTTCATGTTCTCGTGTAGTTGTCAAGTAACTAACACACATTTTGGAGGACATCCGAGGGTAAGGCAGTCCAACAAAGATTATCTGGTCGCTGAATCAAACGCTTCGGTCAGACCAATCAAAGCAAAATAGAGGTCACACCATTGTTCCCGAGAGTTTCCCTGCACTTGACGAGCAGATAATAAAACAACATTGTGCTTCGGATAAAACGCTCTCAGATAGTGGTTGTAGTTGGTTGACGTTCTCATATAGTGGTTTTAGTTAGTTGACGCTCTCAGATAGGGGTGGTAGTTGATTGACGCTCTCAGATAGTGGTTGTAGTTGGTTGACGCTTTCAAATAGTGGTTGTAGTCGGTTGACGCTCTCAGATAGTGGTTGTTGTTGGTTGACGCTCTCATTTAGTGGTTGTAGTTGGTTGACGCTCTCAGATAGTGGTTGTTGTTGTTTGGGTAGGCTTTGTTGTTCTTCATCTGTTTTATGGCTTTTCGCACGTCTTCGAGAAGTGGCTGGTGATCGAGCTCTGTCCTGACCAGTGTTTGAAGAGCATTGTCAATTGTTTCCAATTCGACTCGATATTCACAATTTAATAACTTAGAGAAGTGTTCTTGCTAAAAATTGAGAATGCCTTCCTTGTCCAGGACAAGAGTGGAGCCGAGCCGTCTGTGGAGTGGAGAGGTGCGGTTTATCTGCGCATGCGTCCACATATAGCTCTAGTGGTTGCACAAATAAACAGGCGTTGTTGTCTGCGTATTCCTGTATTTCAGCTGCTTCTGCTACCCACCATTGATTGTTGATGTCACGATTTTTCACTGTTCGTAAGCGCGCATACTTTGATATTTTGCTTTCCGAAGTTGGGAGTTTCTATTTTTTTGCCAATCCGATTGTTGTTGATCAGGTGTTTGATTTCTGCATCATTGTCATCAAACCAGCTTTGATGGTGTTTGGTTTCATATCCAATTGTTTTTTCTGCTTCAAGTGCAACAACATTGTCGTAGCTAATCGCAACAATCGGCGCAACCCTTAATTGGTAAATAATAATTAATTGGTAGATAATTGGTAGATAATTCATACTAATAAATTAGCACAGTGTATCGTCAATAAATACTGGTCTGCCAAGACGTGTATATTTGTTTGGTATGGAAATTATTACTAGAATTAGTTCGTACAATTACAAACTGATATGGCTTCAAATGTAATTATGTGATAACCAACGCGAAATAAAGCTGTACTGTAAAAAGCAAGTGAAAACTGCAACTAACTAGTGAAATTGTGACCATCAGGTAAAATAATGTTTAATATAATGAAGGAGAGTAGTGCAACATGTCAAACATGCAGGGTATATTGCAACACAAGTGTCCACTGTTTGAGGCCACAGTGATATTACATTTCGTTGTAATGCAATACTAGCTACAACGCATAGCACCAGTCTGTAATCTCTAGATAATAACACTTCATGTCCTACTAAATGCCGCTGTAGAGGTTCGGGTCAACATTTAAGCGTTAAATATTAGTGAACGGGAAAGAGTAGTAACTTGACAGTAAATGTTTACTTAATGATAAATATTACGATAAGTTGATACAGTAACTACGTGGACTATCTATCTACCTTGTCCTGATAGATATTTATGTGTCATATTATGTTTGGAATGTTGACATGATTTTGAGTAAAACGGACAAATGATATCGCAGTCCTGTGATACTGAAGGCGGTGGCTTTGTGTTTATGGAACATCGTAAACCTGCTATACCGTGAACGTTTAACGAATATTTACCTACAGTGTCCATAACGTGTGATAGAACCATGGATAGTTAACGTGTAGCGCCATCACTGCAAACAGTTGCCATGCAACTATTTATATGCGATATTATTATATAAACTATTCAAATATTAGCATACATTATTGATAACAATTAAGCCTAACACAGTAACAGAGACTCGACAACGTGAGTCCGTTGGAAACATTAGTTTTACTCGACACGGTATATTATTGGTTATAATTAGCCTGCTGCTGGTTTGCCGAGCGATATAATGAAATCCGAACGAAATCCTACAGCGCCGTATCGTCCAATTTGAAAGTTTTCTTTGTGGATAGCGAATTACGCAATGCGTAAGCTCCAAAGGACCCTGCTCAAAAATACAATGGCAAGTCACCTTATTTGATATGCAATTCAATATTGCATTCTAAATAATGTGTGCTTGGCTTCCACAAATATACTGGCAAAACTCGGAGTACTGCGTAGTGCGTATTGCAGTATTGCACATGCCAACACATCCACGCCGCCGATATAAAGGAGAGGCAATGGTAGTATATGGCGCACCAGTGCATGGCGTACGACGGTCAAAAAAGGAGCCGCAAAAGCTGAATCCAAAAGAGCAACTGATGCCGAAATCAAACGACAACTCCGTCATGGACGTGAGCTCGCGCTTGCAAATCGAACAAATCAACAGCCATAGTTCACATGCCGATACTGCGGAAGAAAATTGCCGACTTGTATTGGCCAACTATCCCATGAAAGAGCTTGTGCGAGAAAACGTTGAAAGATTTTGCGATGTTAATGTAATACTCGAAACCGAGACAACCGCCAATGACTCGATGACATGCCAACAGTATTCAACTGTAGGCAAGCGCACGGTAACGATAGGTATTCGAGCAACCACACGCACACTTGGTGTATTCGATCATCTCCAGTTGGAGTAATCCGTGTTGCTACATGATCAGAGTTCCAAGGACGAGGTTCAATGGACGAGTTGCACATTCCAGCCCGGACAT
The DNA here is from genome assembly GCA_963662155.1 of Lamellibrachia columna. Lineage (NCBI taxonomy): Eukaryota > Metazoa > Annelida > Polychaeta > Sabellida > Siboglinidae > Lamellibrachia > Lamellibrachia columna. Next base: position 50,514,955 of record OY759270.1, on the reverse strand, counting down.
GGGCAGTGGAGATGTTTACAATTGTCACCTGAATTAAGGAGATTCCGCTCGCTTACAGCAGTCCGTTGCATTCTTATCAAAACGATCCTTTCAAAGATGGGAGAGAATAATTACTGCAGTGTAATTAACTGTAACAGTCATAGGATGAAGGCTAAAGAAACTGGACAGAATATGTCATTTGTTTAACTTACCAATGAGACAAAGCAAGACGTCGAAGCATCGCCGATCGCTGTGGATTGAAGCGATTCGACGGCTAGGGTTTGTGTCGAGGCGGAATAGAAAAGTTTGCAGTCGTCACTTTCTGTCAAGACCTGCAGTCAACGATTCCAGCCCCATTGACTATGTACCCTCATTTAATATGGTGTATAAACAACGACAAGCTCGAGGAAAACTAGGACAAGTACCAACCAGTACTGGACGAGCGGTGACCTTGCTAACGTTCTTAATGATGAAAGCAACCGTCCAGCCAGTAGCATTACCGTTCCATACATCGGTGTTGATGTAACTGTTGTAAATTTGGAACAATCGTGTAAGAACAGTTTTGATTTATAAATGTAGCTTATACTATTTTGTAGAGTGCGTGCGTGTGTCAATTCAATCATTTATTTTTTTCTGCGTACAAAAACTATGACATGTAATTGAAGAAAATATATGGAAGGCACTGTATTCCATCAGCATGTGACATACTATCATGTTATATCATATATGTCACAATTACAGGTCAGTAACTGACATTGCCACTGCTCTAATGCCACTGCTCTAGTGCATGTTGAGTTGTCTGTGTAACTATGCCACCTTGGAGCTTGTTTTTTACAGGTCGTACATATGCCGGAAACGTCTCATTTTTATCTCTTTCAGTTAAGGATAGCATGCTACCACCATCACCTGCTTGCAGTGAAGCTTTCATGCCAGGTCAGGACTGCAGCTACGGAAGGCCTCCCCTGTTTGTAACTAGGACTGCTGAAAATGGATGCCAGACAGACGAGACAGAAGCCAGCGTCGAAATTGTCATGTTGAATCAGACAATCAGGGACCAAGCGGCAATTATAAAGACACTAGAGGCAGTGTTATATAGCAAACAAATCAGCTGTCACGTGGTTGCACGATGCACCTTTTCTGCCAGAAACAAAGGCTGATTATAACAATATATTCATTTTGAGTTAGTTTATATATGTTGTGTAAATGTGGATAAGTGTGACATGTGTACCTATCACTGCCTACTTGTGACATGTGTACCTGTCACTGCCTACTTGTGACATGTGTACCTGTCACTGCCTACTTGTGACATGTGTACCTGTCACTGCCTACTTGTGAAATGTGTACATGCTATGACTAAAGTGTGAAGTATGAAAACAGTCAGTGGGATGGCAGCCTATATTGGACACCAACAAGTGATGCATACTTGTTGTTTATGCCAGATTACCAATAATACCAATATTTCATTTGCATTCTAGTGCTGCTGCCCTATAATCATGGTGTTCTTAATGTTTGATATTATTAAAATCAATTATTAACAGGATAATTTGAATTGTGCCTTGCCTAGAGAAATCCTCAACGTTTGTTTTTACATGTACATGCATTTACATATCTACATTGTACTGATTACTCAAAGAACTGATTGTAAATATTGTTTGTAACATATACTTATATAGTGATTGCATAGCAGACCTAGCAACGATGACACTTTTTATAATAATCTTAATGGGATTATAATATTTGTAAATTTAGAACTGTGATGTCAGATTTTAAGGAAATTATATCTGGGGTTAGAGGAATGGACTATTTTCATTAGCGAAAGTGTGTAGAAATAGACAAAATGGATGCATCGCTGTTAAAAACTTACAATGATTGTTTTCAGATTTAAACGCATGTTCTGATTATTTGCACAGGAGTAATGTTTAAGGTACGTAATTGTTCACAGTGTATTCTGAGCTTGTGTATAAAGTGGTACTGAAGTAAACTTGTAATCTGTCAGTCTGAAACTTCATTTCTGGTAAATTGACAGTAAAACCGGTGATGTGTACATTTCATGATTAGACCATGGCGTATACATTTCATGGCTAAATTTGTTAAATGTACACAGGATACAATTTGCTTATGATATGTATACATGTCACATCTGAAGCCATGACATCATGGTTATTCACACAACATGTTCATATATATACACTGAACCACCACTGAATATATTTCGTAGACATTTCTGCTTGATGCAAGCTTTCTTTACAGTATCCAAAATACTTTATTGCATGAGAAAGGGGGATTTGTTTGTCCTGTGCCTTCTAGTAAAGACATGATATGCACATATATGTATTAAGAGAAAACAATTATATGAAATCAGCATGAAAATTATGTACAGTTTACAGGTACATGTTTAGTGTCAGGCCCTGTACATCCTGATTCCTTTAATCTGGAAAATCCACGCATATTGTGTCACACTTATGCGCACTGTCACACTCATGCACACGGTTAAAGTCACTTATACCAACACACACTATGACAATGAACATACATAGTTTAAAAAAAACAGTCCAGGCGACTTACCCAGCAACACATTCGCAGTTTGCTCCAGCTATCTTGCTGCAGTCTTCCAGGCCCACGAAAACTGTATAGTGGATTTTCCGCAAGGATGCAAGAGCGTGTGCCCTTACGATTGACAAAGGCTCACCGCGAAGCCATCTACACACTTGCGTCTTCTGAACATGAACATCTTAAAAACACTTGTTGGCTTTGAATGACTTCGCGTTCTTAGCATCTTTTGAACTGCGCTGGACGTTAGAACTTCGATTTATAAAACCAAATGCAGCAAATCCGGTGAGGAACAGGAAACAGGAAACAGGAAACAGGAAACAGGAAATATTTATTCGTCCCAAAGACAACAAAACAGAGTATTCAACACAAAAACCATACAATATATTACATATATGTCGACATGATAAAACGAAGTAGTAAGAGTATAGAGTACGGTCTGAAAAATAAAAGATAATGTCATATAAGGGACGGGAGACTCCTACTAAGACTAAAAAATAATCGCTGTCGTAGGAGCCACCCTGTCGATTAATTTCACCCGTTTTTAAATTATAAAAAGAAAACATCCCTATAGATATTAATGCATAATTACTGAGTGAAAAAAATTAATATAGATATGTCTGTATATTACAAATGCCAATTATATTCGTACAATCGGATATACATAGTGATTTTAACCAAGTAGGAACGGAGACATAGTCAGTCATGTTGACATATATAACAATTTTGGATTGCACATTGTTCAATATATGTATTCAAATAATAAAGTTTGATATAATTTGAGAAACCATGTAAACTGTGAGTGGTGACCTTGTCTTTTAATAAATCAGGTGCATGGTCGTAAATAATTGTTTCGATTACTTTTGAAATTGCAGGTAAGATTGATATTGGCCTGTAGTTGCAGAATAGGGTTTCTTCCCCTTTTTTATAAATTGGTATTACTTTAGCAATTTTGAGTTTGTCGGGGAAGATACCCGTTGTTAATATTTGGTTTGTGATTAAAGTTAAAGATTTTGTCAAAACAGGTTTAATTAACTTTAGAAGCTGTGAAGAAATGCCGTCAAATCCGCAACTTGCTTTTGTGTGCATATCATCTATGAGGATAATTATACAACAATACACTTGGTCCTGATTGGATGCTTCGTGGCGCGAAGTGTGAATGTGCAACTGGTCTATTAGTATAACAACACGAGGGTCACATGCCTATAGGAGAACACCGACTCAACGGTGACGAGATATGCGTTCCCGCGATCTATCTTGAACTGCTCTATTGTGACATCCCCCAACATGGTCAGATGACACAGGTGAACGGTTCAGTTTGACGCTGAATTTGCTATGGTAGCTTACGAAAAATCGACTATTTGCTTACAACAAATTCCACTTACGAAAAGTTATGGTACGATACTAAAAAGCATAGCGATTACGTAAGTTTGATTCATGGGTGCAGATTCTGCACATGGTCATTCCATTTGGCAAATTCCTAATCTTGTGTCAATAAATCTTTCAATTTCAATTGCATACAATTGTGGACAGTGTTTGCTTTGAAATATGCATAGGAGCAAAATAATGTTCGTTTTGATTGAAACTATGTTACCTATACACAAATGCACAGTTGGAATGACGTAACAAGTCGTAAATGACAATCGTGTTGCCCTGGAACATGCCACTCCGAACTGTCCATTTTGAAGTGAAGTTGTGGCAGTACTGATATGCTGGGTGGCGCCACTGTTGGGGGTGTGGATACGCTACACATGAGGGATCAAGCCACGGTTAATTTCTGCTGTTGTGCCGAATGTTGTGTAGCCCACCGCTATGTCAACGACCTGCTACTACAGGGTGGGTGGGGGTGGGGTGACAGTGGCAGTGGCGATATGCCGAGTGGCGCCACTGTCGGGGAGTTTGGGGATGGTTAATGAGGGACTTTGTAAATTTAACCGCGTGGTGGCAGCACATGACATTCCGGTCCTTGCACTCACGACTGCATTACTACTTGTTATCTTTGTTTTTGCTAACACTCTGTGTCACGACAAAATGTGGATGCTGATTTATTCAGCAAGACCCGAGAGATAAATCATGTGACATAAATGCATAGTTGGAATGGCGTAACAAGCCGTAAAGACAATCGCGTTGCCCAGCCAGCATGCCACTCCAAACTGTCCATTTTGAATTGATAATGAAGTTGTGGCAGTACTGAGATGCTCGGCGGCGCCACTGTTGGGGGTGTGGATACGCTACACGTGAGGGATGAGGCCACGGTTAATGTCTGCTGTTGTGCCGAATGTTGTGTAGCCCACCGCTATGTCAACGACCTGCTACTACAGGGTGAGTGGGGGTGGGGGTGACAGTGGCAGTGGCGATATGCCGATTGGCGCCACTGTCGGGGAGTTTTGGGATGGTTAATGAGGGACTTTATAAATTTAACCGCGTGGTGGCAGCACATGACACTCCGATCCTTGCACTCACGAGCGCATTACTACTTATTATCTTTGTTTTTGTTAACACTCCGTGTCACGACAAAATGTGGATGCTAATGTATTCAGCAAGACCCGAGAGATAAATCATGCAGGACTGAGGTCGGTATCACGAGTTATAGCAATCGGCCCTCATGTGGCAGTGCCAAACAAACACGTGTTGTTGTCTGCCAAGTTCTGCAGTTCAGCTGCTTCTGTTATCCACCACTGGTTGTTGATGTCGCGATTTTTCCTTTGTACTTAGACTGTACACGTTTTATTTTGCTTTGGGAATGTGGCAGTTTCTGTTGTTTAGCCAATCCAAAAAAGCAGCGCGCGTGTTATTTATCAGTTGTTTGATTTTTGCATTATTGTCATCAAACCAGCTTTGAGGTTCTGCTCAAACTGACGGCTGATATCTGTATGATTGAGCTGGTAGCATGTTGCTTCCGACGCTTTGGTGCGATTTTGGCGTAGTTTGCCACGAATTAATATCTGGTTAGTGCAGCAGGCGGTAACATTGTTCTGGTGATGAGGACATTTGCACGATCATGCTGACATGTAATTATGTCAACCAGATACCAGGGTTTTTATCTGGGGTGCATCGAAGATGTTTTGAACTTACCTTTCACGCGAAAGGTGGTGCTCGTGGTAAGCAGCTTTTGCTCTGCACATTTGTTCAGTAATAGCATTATTTTGTCTTTAACGTTTCCTACCTAATGTTGTTCAATGACACCATCCCACAGATCTGCATTTTCCATTCATGAACATTTAAGTTTCGTTAAACCTTGTCATTCGCTGGGAAGGCTGCAAGGATGGAATCAATGGCGGCATTGTAGGATTTTCATCCTTGTACGCTCGTTATGTGCTTTGATAAAACCAGTAAATTAACACATTTATAAAGGCAAAAATTAGTTTAATAAGCACATATTTGCAAATACATCAAGTGAAACTAAACTGATTGCATCATGTGCTATCGTATACGCAGAGATAATCGCAACAATTGGCGCAACCCTTATTCAGATAATGGTAGATAATTCAGATTAACATGTTAGCATAGCGTATCGACCAGGTATACTGGTCTACCAAGACGTGTATATTTGGTTGTTACGGATATTACTTGGAAATGACGTAACAAAATTGGTAACCAAACTATTAGAATAAGTACATACTAATACAAACGTATATGGCTTCAAATATAATTATATCTTAAGCAATGCAGAATAAAGCTGTACTGTAATCGAAGCACATGAAAACTGCAGCTAAATAGTCAATTTGTGACCAGCAGATAAAATAATGTATAATATTATGAAGTATAGTAGTGCGACATGTCCACCATGCATGATGTAATGCAACACAAGTGCCCACTGTTTGAGGCCACATTGATGATACATTTCGTTTCAAAGCAATACTAGCTGCAAGGCTTGTCGTCAGTCTGTAAGTTCTAGTTAATAGTCCTTCATGTCCTACTAAATGCCGTTGTAGAGACATCGGTCAACATTTAAACGGTAAATATTAGTGCGCAATAAGTGCGAAAGAACGATGAATAATTAATGTGGTACCGCCACCCTTACATACAATTGCCATGCAACTATTTAGTGCAATATTATTATATAAATTATTCAGATATTAACCTACTTTGTTAGTAAAAACGAAGCAAAATACAGTGATAGAGACTCGGCAACTTGAGTCCGTCTTCTTTACGTTCTTCTCTCTTCGTCTTTGTCCGTCTTTGTCTGCGTTTGTGTCTCCCCGACTATACTCAGCTGTCATCGGCTTTTGTCGTACCACTGCGTCTGCTCAGTACAACGTAACAACGAGAGTTGCGAACACAAACAGACAGCCAACAGCCAACGCGATCATCGACACTTGATTGGCGCCTGAAACAGAACGCATATTCAATTACGGGTAATGCAAGATGCACTATGTCACTATCAGGACAATGTTTTTCATGCACGTAAGTACAATATGTCACCAAACAATGGCCCGATTTTTATAAACCCACGCGTGATGCATTTTATGAAATGACGTGGGCTTACGTCAGTGACGGTTATTGAAGACACGCAGTGAGTGTTCGAACAATTAATCATATTTTATAAACCATTGGTGTGATTGGCGATGTTTACCTCCTAAAGTAGATGTTTACTAAACTAGAAAATAATGATTGGCTCAATTAAATTTAATTTTAAGAAGTTTCACTGTTAATGTTATTGAATAGATTGAGGTAATTACGGGTAATTAGCAAAATTATTTAACGTTGCATTTCAATTGTCCCACGGAGTAGTGGCGTTGGTGTAGTTGTCTGAAACAAGAATTACAACAATGTGTTATGAACGGTTATGATCAATACGAAAAATAATAGACCACTTATAAAATATGTCACCAAACAATGGCCCGATTTTTACAAACCCACGCGTGATTGGAATTTTATCAAATGAGATGGGGCTTATGGGTCAGTGACGGTTGTTGAAGATACGCAGTGTTCGAACAATTAATCATCTTTTATAAGCCACAATTAAACAACTTACCCGAGTAGTCCGGAGTAGTGGCGGTGGTGAAGTTGGCGGTGGTGGTCTTGGTGATAGTCGGCGTCCTACTTGTGAAGTTGTCTGAAACAAGAATTACTACAATGTGTTATGAACGGTTTTGATCAATACGAAAAATAATAGACCACTTATACGTCAATATACAAAAAAATAAGTGACAACTTATACGGTTGGATTTTCCGTTTCATGTTATGTCGTTCTACAAGTTGGAAATCGAATAAATTGTTCGTAAATCTACGTATTTAAATGAGCTTGACGACTCGATAAGTCTCGGTTGCACGTTGCAGAACTGTATTCGTAACTAGATGGTATCTTAGTCTTCGGGAGCTGGCTACGGCATAGTGTTGACTATAATCAGTCTTCGGTACTGGATGAAAACCCAATTAATTGAATGTGAACCGTTAGTTGAACCAGGTGTGTCATTTTATTGATACAACAGCGTCGTGTCATCCAGTTTGAAAGTTTGTGGAAAATGAATTACGTAGAACGTATGCTCCAAAGGATGCTGCTTAAAAACAAGTAATATATACAACAGCAAGTCAGAGACGTATTACACCATCTTATTTGATATACAATTAAATATTGCATTCTAAATAATGTATGTCAGGTTTCCACAAATATACTAGCAATACTCGGAGTATTGCGTACTGCATTCCTACGTATGCCAACATGCGTTCATATGGTAGCAATATGTATTCGAGCAATCACACGAACGTGTTGTGTGTTCTAATAGGGATATGATCATGTCCAATTGGAGTGATTAGTGAAGGCGCATGGTGGGAGATCGAGTTACATGTCACGTGCAAAACGAAGGGCTCACATCATTCCACGGTGGTTTTGACGGTGTGTGTTGACATGGTGACACCCTACGGGCCGTAGTAATAGTATGACACGTAACCCGTTCTTTTGATGACGACAGGTGACTTTTAAAGCTTATTAATATCACGACAATCGTCCACGAAAACAAAGCAGGTAACTCGAAAATAAACTTGTTTAATGCTTACACGAGAGACATTTGTAGATGCCTGGTGATTCCGGACAAATGGTGCAAGTCAAGTTGTTGAAAAAGCAGGCATCTTCACCGATATCACATATCTCGTTCTTCTTTTTCGGGGTTACTGCAATGCAGATATGACAAATGTTTCAACAAATATAAATTGAAATGATACCACGCATTGAAAACATCATCCCAATAGTCAAGAATGTTGACAATACACAATTTACTAACTGCATGCCAATATTACTTTGGCGTGTTATCTGTTATCAGCCATATTGTTTGTTTTATAAAGAAACAAAATACAGTTTTGAAAGCTTGACACGATTGGCATTCAGAGATAATTTGCTTTAGTAGTGGTGTCTGTCATACGTCAGTTACAACATACCCGTGATACAACTAGCCCCGGTCTCCCATATTCCATTTGAAATACCATTGTATTAAGCTAATTCCAGAGGGCAAGGCTTTACATATAATAATAATAATATAAAATGCTTCTATTGCGCTAAAATCCTCGGGAAACCCAAGCTCGGCAGAGCACCAAAACAAAAGGTGTTAAGGAGTTCCAATTGCAAACAGTTGGATTGGTACACTGGGGAGCTATGGAGGATAAGCAAGTTTAAACAGGTGGGATTTTATTTTAAAGCGAAATGTTGATATATTTCCTACAGACTTAACACTAACATACACACATGGCCTGGAGAGGAGGTTTCTGGCGCTATTCACAAGAACGCTGCACGCACGTACATACTAATCCGAAGGTATTAACCATTTAAAACTATTCTATCTATATTTCTGCATTAATGTACGGCACATCATCATCCATCCGTATTTATTAGTGGAAGTCAACTAACTTGTTTTGGACATGCAACTTCCGTATGATACACCAAAGAAAGTTGATATGAAGTAAATCTTGTCGTCACCACAGGCGCATCTGTTCAGACACTGCATTCCATACATACAGTCACTTCTACTGCTGCATGTTTCGCCGTGTTGGCCTGAAAAACACGAAATGCATAATAATTTTTTTTACATGTGGCCTTCTTTAGGTGTGTGATGTGTGAACACAAATGACTGTGTGGCTCGCCTGGTGCTGTAATGTGGTGAGTAGTTTGTAGTGCGTTCGCTTCATGTTCTCGCTTTCAGTTGCTGCCGCAAGCTATCTCTGTTTCACCTCCTCGTGGTACACCCGGTAATCATGCACCCTACGGCTCCAGGCTAACATGCAAGGTATCTAGGAAATGGACAACGCCGATTTCGAAACAGGGTAGACCAAACTCATCAGCCTTGGCAGGCGGTTGGTGTAGGAGAAGGAAAACTCTAATTTCACACTAGGGCCAGATCAAGTTCTTTAATCTCGGTGGACAATGATCTACGTGAAGGAAAATCCGGAAAATAGACGTATCGCGATACAGCCACGTCGGGTAGAATGACAGGACAACCAATAAATCACACGCTTATTTATAAAGAATGATGAAGTGGAAATATTGAACATTTAAGCTTAATTGGGGTCCACTCCCTTCAAAATACAGGAAACATTGCCTCCAAATACCACACTAGGATATATTACTCCAGCTGCTTTGAGTATAATTATTTCCTTTAGTCGTCGTCGTTTTAATGCTTGCAGCGGGCGTAGCGTAGACAACGAGGTTTCGCGTATGCAGCGACAATATCATGATTGAGTAGACGATACTCCATCACGGCCAGTCGCTGATTGGCTCCATACTCGTATGAGCCAGGTCAAACTATGGTCATTTAGTAGAAATATTATTTCAGTGCGCTAGCATTTAATATTGTAATTGTAGTTCACAAACATAATTTGCTGACTGACGATACACTGTTAAAACATCTTCAGAAATCGTCGACTAGTTCCTGGCATTTCGCTATGCGTCGCTACTGTTCGCTTTATAAATACCAGGATGAAATTTGAGTACGTGAAACGGGGTTCAAAATGAAACAAACGAAAGAAAACTAATATTGTTTAATTTGCAGTAATGGTTTTATTCGGAGTTAGACATAAATATTGGTCATTGGAATTAATAAACCAGTTAGGAAGCAATCGTACAACTTATACCAATGAATTGGCGAATGGGAGCGAACCGCTGGCCACGTGGACAGGTCAACATAACAGCAGACGTCACACCGTCACTCCCACGTGGTCCAATCTGTGCTTGGTTGTTGAAATGTTGTTGAAAACAAATTGTGTAACCATTGCTACATATATACGGGAGAAAACATACCAGTTGTTATGTTTCGCTACATTATCAGTACACAGGCAGAAGTGGTTCGTGTTGATCATTTACTGCGTTAAATATCGTACTGCGATAAGGATATTGTGTTTCGTGCACCGTATTGTAGCACGTGTATCATGATATTCCGGAATACATACTGAGCAAGATAAATGACTGATTTTTGGCAAGTTCCAAACTGGCAAGTCAAGTCAAGTCCCAAGTCATCAGGTTTCGCTAATCGCCCTGATTGTTGTGGTTTGTCTGCGGTAATTTTGAGGGGGATGTTGAGGCGGGTTCTGCCCCACTACAACGCTACCCAATCATAATAAGTACTTAATCATTGTCGCATCCGGTGCAGCTGGTCACAACAACTCGTTTTGAGTACGTTTCGAATCACCAGACTTGTTGGCAAGTCACAAACTGGCAAGTCAAATCAAGTCTCAAGTCAATGACTTCCAAGTCCAAATTAAGTCTCGGGTCATATATCTGAATTCCAGGTCATATCGCATGAAAATGTGCGAGTCTGACTCGAGTCAACAAATCTCATAAATTTTAACCATCGCTTCCACCAAACTGCGAAGATAGAAGAAACTTCTCCCAGCTGCCAGGGAAGTGTTTTGGATGTGTTCTTAATACTCCAACGCATGATGTGCAGAAGCAGCTTCGCCCTCTTAATCGGGCAATGAAAGTTTCCTTACCGATGAAACTGTCCCTTTCGTAACACTGATTGCTTTCCTTTCTCTGGGAATTGTCCATTCCTCAACGATAACACAAAATTATGTTGTTGAGTTGTCGTCTTATCGTGGGATGGCCAAGGTATCTTTAGTGTGCACGTAAATGTCCTGCTCCTTATCTACAACGGCCTGTCTGTTCTTAGCTGATGTCAGGGCAGTCCTTTTTACAACACCAATTTCGCCATCACAAGGGCCTTTCCCTTGACGGCTTCCGAAAAGGGTTTTTTAGTTGCAAATAATGAATCACGAGCTTGAAAAAAAATTGCACACTTATGCAATATTCGCATACGAATTGTAAGTTTTTGGTCGACAACCAAACGTTGGACCACCAGAAGACAGTGCTGAAATATAACATGACAAGGTTTTTTAATGACAGAAGATCGAAATGGATACTTCAGTTCAGTGTTTACATGAGAGTTCATTACCAGTTATAGATGTTAAATAGTATACCACTTGCAAGAGTGTTCAACTTGTCATTAAAAGAGGGAGTGGTTCCTGTTGAATGGAAAGAAACAAACACCATATCGTTATTTAATATTTTGAGGGTTATATATATATATATATATATATATATATACATATATATATATATATATATATATATATATATATATATATATATATATATATATATATATATATATATATACATATATATACATATATATATACATATATATATATATATATATATATATATATATATATATATATATATATATATATATATATATATATATATATATATATATATATATATATATATATATATATATATATATATATATATATATATATATATATATATATATATATAAAACTATCTAGACAAATTAGTTAAATGTTCTGAAACATTGCAGATTTTATTAAATTTTGGGAAATATAAATGCCCACACACATGACACTGGAACTTGGATGTAAACAATAACATGAGAGATACTGTTCTAGGTACTACCATAACAGAAAAGGACGTAGGAGCAACAATAAGAGTTGATGTGAATGTTTCAGAGCAGTGTAGTATTGCAGCTTCAAGGAGTAATCAAATTCTTGGGTTGATTAGCAAATATATATCATATATAGAAAAAGAGCTAACTGTATATCTGCATAAAGCAATGATTAGGCCTTATTTATAATATTATGTACAAGCGTGGAGACCATATGGTAAGAAGGATATAGATACGCTTGAAAGAATACAGAGGAGAGCAACTAAAGTGGTTCCAGAACTGAGAGACCTTAGTTATGAAGAACGCCTTGGTTGACACATATCTCTGGAGGGCGAGTTACATCTAGATGACAAATGGTGGACACTCGATAAGTCAATGGCTTCCTTGTCCACTTGCCATATGGGACTTTGCCCAAGAGAATAAAATTGACATCGAAAGGATGACCCTTACAAAGGAAACATAAACAGGAACAGTCGTGAATTCACTTCTAACCGGACCCGACTAAGGTCGTTATTCTCAAGGATACCAGCCGCAACGACCGTTACTTTGGTTTTACTACTCCTGTATCGTGCCAGCCCTTTGCGACATACCGCTATTTTCTCATAGTTATTGGCTACACTCTTATACTATAGTTTCGATAAAATAATGCTTCTTTTATCTGCCTCTCAATTGATTATTCTAATTCAATTGAAGTGCACTTTTGTATGCCATAAATCGGTGTCCTTCTTAGATGACAATTATAATTTAAATATCATAGTCTTACAAAGAATATATTATTTTGATGTGCACAATGTTATCTCAACTTCATAGAATATATACATTCTATCAAATGTTAAAATAATTATAGAGTTAACCACTACCATTTCTACAGCGTTGAAAACATACACATATCACAAATACTTCTAAACAATTAAGTTGTGACCTTGGCGTCTAATGTAAAGTTGTGACCTTGGCGTATAATGTAAAGTTGTGACCTTGGCGTCTAATGTGAAGTTGTGACCTTGGAGTCTAATGTAAAGTTGTGACCTTGGCGTCTAATGTAAAGTTGTGACCTTGGCGTCTAATGTAAAGTTGTGACCTTGGCGTCTAATGTAAAGTTGTGACCTTGGCATCTAATGTAAAGTTGTGACCTTGGCGTCTAATGTGAAGCTGTACTTCTCTTATCGCATTATTATTACGGGATAAAACATAATGTTAAGATTTGAGGCCTAGAAACAGAGGGTAATTTGTTTAGGTGTTTATTATATGTGTTTTCTGTCTTTATTTGATAAGAAAACGGAATGATCGCTGTACAATAGACCCTTCCCATCAACACAAGGTGAATGATAATGGAATCTAAAGAATCGGGTAATTCCGTTATTCTCTTACCCGAATCTTTACGTTCCATTATAATCCACCAGATAGCGTGGCGGTATAACGGCAAGGGTATATTGTGTGCATGATTTTGTTTGATACTCACGAAAGCACTGAGTCTTGTCGTCAGATGGTGTTGACCCATGGTCTTCACAAGAGCAGGAATTGTTCTTGCATGTTGCCCTTCGAACGCACTCGTCATGGGGCACGCAGGACTCCCCGATCTTTATCGCTGCAGGACATAAACATCTTGCAACGGAATTGTGTAAGTCGGTTTGCTGCATGTCCAAATGAAACTGCCTTTCAAATCAAAGCCATATTTACCAGAAATTATAATGTTAACGAGCATTGAGGAGATCGGGGGTAGTTGTAAAAAATTGCATATTTTAAGATAGCGGTACGGATTGTTATCTCATCAATACTGTAAATGCCAATAGGACGGCAAATATTTCCTCCAGTTAGCACATGCGTAATTAAATGCTTACACATGTGTGCAATGAGAAGTTATATGAGCCCTCCTAGTTTTGCAATTTACCCAAATAGGAGTTTTACCATTAGGACAATATGCAACACAACAGTATATAAACGTTATGAGTCCATATTGTGTTTAATGTGGGCGACCGGGGCTAGTTGTAAAAAAACGGCTTGGATTTTTATTTGATCAAAACGGTGCGAGTGCTAACGGGACCTCAGATATCTCCTTTGCAAATGAACAATGAAATGCTTAATGTGTTAAAGTGTAACAATATTCCACGAGGAAATGTTACAATATATTTCATGCGTAGCCAATCTCTCAGATGAGCTCAATTAATCAGCATAATATCAACACAAAAATATAGATTACAAGGGAACACATTCGTAAGTGTCTAATGACGGCTGTCGTAACGTGCTGTTCCACTGACTTACGTTTCGCACACGCCCTCCTCCTCACTGACAAGTAGAAGCCGACGTCGCAGTAGCAGGTCCCCAGTTCACACGAGTCGGACTTCCAGCATACGCCACCGTCGTAGTCACAGTCAGAGTTGTTTGCACAGGGTTGGTAGGGGGCCCCGGTAACATCTGCGATGATATGTATATAAATAATACTAAATGTCATAGCTAGCGATCTGGCTTTAAATGTCCATTACAGGATTTGTCAATGAACACATTGGAATGATTGGATTGTTATAACATAACTGCCGTTATGTTGCAGTAATATCACTTCACATCTTCAAATTCATTGATAGTGCGGGTGACATTTTTCGCTTTCATAATTATATTAGTGCCAAACGTTCTCCTACATTAACACATACATTGAGGGGCTTACCAAAATGTCACTCCACACTAAATCGTAACGATTGAATTGTGAAACCCTAATTCAATGTTGATAATAATCCTGCCTAGCTTGTGTTCGAAGCATTTGCATGAATTTGATCCACCGAAATGTCACAAACTAGTAGAGCCGTTATTCAGACCAATCTGGCGTATACACTCAACGATAAGGGAAGGCCGGGGCTAGTGTTGACATTTTCAGTTAATGTGACTTTTTAAAATAAGTTAGATGCATTATTTACATGCATTTCGTGTGGATTTCGATGCAAGTGTCACTCGTACGTGTTACTCTAATACATTAAGTACACACTTATACATCATATACACAGTGAGCATAGCAAATGTTCGCACTTCATATGGTGATATATTCCCTGGATTCTTACGCAACAAACAATTGTGAATGGAGTATGAATTATTAAATCTAGTAAGATATAGTGAATGGCAATATGTGTGCAATGCGACGCCTATTATACGGCACGCACACATGCGCACACGCACGGACAACGAGTCATGCAATATTTTTTTATTTGTTCAAAAAGGGCTCTGCTATAAACATGTACGCTTCATACGTGAAACAAAGTGTTCGTGCATCGTGGTTAAACAGATTGAGTTACTGAGTCACTGTGAGTACACAACGCGCTGACTGAGGTCTGAGCCATTAGTATCTGACTTGTACAGTTGTAGCAGCTTAGGTGCCGATAACACATCCAGAATTTCACGTTAGCCTCTACTTAGCATAACACCGTATTTATATAATTGGTCTAAATGTGTTCCAAATGTCATTCACGAAACTTCATTTGTGGCTGTGTGAGACAGTATTATTTGGACATAGCGAAAATAGTGTTATGTGGTTAAAAATTATTTTATTTATGTTTTCGACAGTGTGTAGTGTAGCCTGTAGTGGACGTCCAACCGAGTACTGTGGAAGGTGGCTCCACATGAAGGTGGCTCCACATGAAAGTGGCTCCATGTGAAGGTGGCTCCCTTTATGCAACTAGCCCCGGTCTCCCCAATTTATGCGTCACCAGTAGTCACGAACTAATAGACATGTTGCCTTTCGACAATCAGAGAAGAACATTTGACCACCTCGCTCTGTCGCTTTGCATTAATACCATGCTTCTTTTAAGGGGAATATACGATTAATTTCATTGGTAAACTCACACGGAGCTAGTTCGGGGTTTCATATAATTAAATTACTCCAATTCTCA
This sequence comes from Lamellibrachia columna, assembly GCA_963662155.1. Classification (NCBI taxonomy): domain Eukaryota; kingdom Metazoa; phylum Annelida; class Polychaeta; order Sabellida; family Siboglinidae; genus Lamellibrachia; species Lamellibrachia columna. The sequence continues at coordinate 50,498,655 of OY759270.1, read as the reverse complement.
CTTTGTTGGATCTCAAAACTCATCTAATTTAACAATAAACATAATAGCCATCTGGAATTGTATAAATCGGTAATGTGACAGACCAACAATTCATCCTATCAAAAACGTTATTTTTCACATTTAAACGTTATTTTTCACATTTAAATGTGAAGATGTGAAAAAAATGTAGAGATAGCACCTCATCTAATACGAGAACAGACCAACATATCGAAATGTGCGACCATTGTGGCCACAATAAACTACAAACAGATCACTGCCGAATTAAACTGGACCGAAGAACATGAACTATTGTTCACCATAGAGATATAGGTGTCGATATGCAGTGTTTGGCGAAAGTACGATGGAAATCTCTGTTCGTCCGTCGAGTCGACGAGGACCACTCTAGTCATATGGGGGTAGTCGGGGCTGGATCTGGTGAATGCGCAGATGGCTGACAAGGCCAATCCGTGCACGGAAGGTACGTTGGCAGTTGGGACATGGGATGAGGGGGACGTCATCCTGCGGATTGCTGGCTCGGGCTTTCCTGGCTTGCCTCCTTTGCTCTGCTGCAGCGGTCCTGTTGGCCTCGCATATCTTGGAGCCTTTGTGCACGGAGGAACGCCACATGGCCCGGTCCATGGCTGTTTGTTCCCAGGAGTCGGGGGTGATGGCAAACGCTTTCAGAGATGTTTTTAAAGTGTCTTTGAAGCGCTTCTTCTGGCCTCCATGGGACCGCTTTCCTTGCTGTAGTTCGCCATAGAAGAGCCTTTTTGGGAGCCGATGGTCTGGCTTGCGGGCTACATGTCCTGCCCAGCGTAGCTGGGACTGCATTAGGATGGTATAGATGCTGGGTAGGTCTGCTTGGGCAAGTACCTCAGTGTCTGGAATCCTGTCTTGCCACTTGATTTTGAAGAGTTTCCTGAGGCACGTTGTGTGGAAGTGGTTTAGCTTCATGGCATGGCGTTGGTACACTGTCCATGTTTCATATGCGTAGAGCAGCGTGGGGAGTACTATTGCCCTGTACACCTTCAGCTTGGTCTGTAGACTAATGCCTCTTCTGTTCCAGACATTGGCATGTAGTCTGCCGAAGGTCACGCTGGCCCTTGCAATTCTGACGTTCACCTCGTCATCAATGGTGGCATTTTGAGACAGTGTGCTGCCAAGATAAGTGAACCTGTTCACTGCACTGAGTCTCTGACCGTTGACTGTCATGTTGGGCTCAACATAGGGTTTCACTGGGGCCGGCTGGTGCAGTACTTCAGTCTTCTTTATGCTGATGGTGAGACCGAAGTTTGTGCATGCTATGGAAAACTTGTCTACGCTGCGTTGCATGTCAGCTTCTGAGCCGGCGTTGAGGGCACAGTCATCAGCAAACAGGAAGTCCCTGATGATGTCTGTCTTGACCTTGGTTTTTGCTTGAAGCCTCCTGAGGTTGAACAGCTTGCCATCTGTACGGTACCTGAGGTCGATTCCAACGTCACTGTCTCTGAAAGCATCTGTCAGCATTGCGGAAAACACGAGGCTGAACAGTGTTGGTGCTAAGACACAGCCCTGCTTGACGCCGTTAGTGACAGGAAAAGGCTCAGATGTCTCACCGTTGTCCTGAACTTGTGCTTTCATGCCAGCGTGGAATTGCTGCACCATGGAGATAAACGTCCGTGGGCATCCGTACTTGGCCATGATCTTCCACAGACCCTCTCTGCTAACCGTATCGAAGGCCTTGGTCATGTCGACATAGGTAGAGAACAGGTCAGAGTTCTGCTCCTGACATTTCTCTTGCAGCTGCCTTGCAGCAAACACCATGTCGGTGGTCCCGCGCTCTTTCCGGAATCCACACTGACTCTCTGGTAGGAGTCCCTGGTCAAGGTGCACTGTGAGACGATTAAGCAGGATCCTGGCAAGTATCTTGCCTGCAATGGAGAGCAAGGATACACCTCGGTGGTTGTCGCAGACCTGATGATTTCCTTTTCGCTTGTACATGTGTATGATAGAAGCATCTTTGAACTCCTGGGGGATCGTCTCCTGCTGCCACATGACTAGAAACATCTGATGGAGCTTTTCAGTCAAAGCTGAGCCACCTTCCTTGTAGACCTCGGCTGGAATGGAGTCTGAACCAGGAGCCTTGCCACTGGAGAGTAGACGAATCGCTTTCTGGGTCTCAAGCAAAGTTGGTGGGTCATCCAGCGCTTCATTGATGGGCCCTTGGGGGAGACGGTTTATGGCTTCATTGTTGATGGATGAAGGGCGGTTCAGGACGCTGTTGAAGTGTTCAGCCCACCGTACGAGAATCTTCTCCTTGTCTGTGAACAGTGTGTTCCCGTCTGCACTGAGGAGAGGGGATGATCCTGAGGATGTCGGACCGTAGACTTCTTTCAGGGCATCGTAGAAGTTCTTCATGTCATGTCTGTCAGCGTAGCTTTGGATCAAATCAGCTTTGTTTCTAAGCCAAGCGTCTTGCATCTGGCGGAGTTTCTGCTGTACCGTTTTGCGTATGGTGTTGATGCATCTTTCTTCGAGGTGGACTTGGGGCTACTGAGGTAGGCTTGATGGAGACGGTGTTTCTCATCCAGTAGCTGCTTGATCTCGTCGCAGTTTTCGTCAAACCAGTCCTTGTGCTTTCTGGTCGAGGGCCCCAGGATCTCAGTAGCTGTGTTGTAGACCAGCTCTCTGAGGGTCGCCCAGTCGGCCTCCACATTCTGGCTGTCCAGAGGGGTGGATTCCAGACGTGCTTCCAAGTTGTCCACAAAACACTGTTTGGTGTTGGTGTTCTTCAGTTGGGTGATGTTAAGCCTTTTTGGAGCCTTCTTGCCTTGCGGGCGTCTTTTAGGTTGGATTCGGATGTTGAGCTTGGTGACGATGAGGCGGTGGTCTGTCCAACAATCAGCGCCGCACATAGACTTCGTCACCCCCACATCCTGCCTGTCCCTCTTCCTGACGACGGCGTAGTCAATAAGATGCCAGTGCTTAGATCGAGGGTGCATCCATGACGTCCTGTTTCGGGTAGGGAGGCGGAAGACTGTGTTGGTGATCAGTAGTTCATGCTCTGCGCAGGTCTGGAGCAGTAGGAGACCGTTGCTGTTGCAGTGGCCCACTCCATACTCTCCGATGACCCCATCCCAGGAGACGTTGTCAGAGCCGACTCTAGCATTGAAATCACCAAGAATGATGAGCTTGTCCGCTTTCGGAACAGCAGCAATGGCAGAGTGAAGTTCCTCATAGAATTTGAACTTCACTTCATCCGAGTTGGTCATAGTGGGAGCATAGGCACTGATGATGGTAAGATGCTTCCTTCCAAACGAGAAGGGGAGTTTCATGGTCATAAGCCTGTCGTTCTCTCCATTGGGAGGTCCAGCCAGCTTGCCAACTAGAGCTGTCTTCACTGCAAAGCCAACACCAGCCTCGCGTCGCTCTTTACTTCCTCGGCCACTCCAAAAGAAGGTGTAGCCAGAGCCCCTTTCATAAAGCTCGCCTTTTCCTGCAAGCCGAGTCTCACTCAAGGCTGCGATGTCGATGTTGTATCTGGCGAGTTCCTTTCCAACCAGAGCGGTTTTCCTCTGAGGTCTGTCCGCATCGTCTCTGTCCAGGAGTGTGTGCACGTTCCATACGCCAAGTGTGAGAGGAACAATCCTCGTCTTTTTCTTTGAGTTTCGACCGCTGAAGTAGGGTCCCCGCCAGCCGCGGTAAGCTGGCTAGGGAAGGGTGGAGCAGGCAATGTTTAGGGCACCTTTTCTAGCCCCTTCCTCATGCCAGGAGGTGAGCAGTGCGTTCCTGAATAGGGCTGCTCAGTCGCTCAGGTGGCTGCCGAGCTCCACTGCTGCTCCATGTCAGTGAAGAGCGACCATATGGCCTGAGCCGCCTGTGTGCAGGTTTGCGGCTACGGCTGCCAGTGTACCCACACCTACCGCTTCGTCGCTTGCCTGTCGCCACAGGACTGGAGGATGATATTTGGATGGGATGGGTGGATGACAAGAGTGACTTGCGCTGTGACTTTGATTAAAGTGAGGAAGAGTTGCGCATTTCGTCGACCTCACTCTCTCGCCCGAAACCATCTGAATCCAGCAGCAGGACAAGGCCGAGACGGCTGGAGACGGAGTCGGGTGCAGTGGATGACCATGACGTCCTATGTGTCTTGTCGTGCTCTCCGCGCTCCGCAGCGCGTTGCTGGGAATCGCCTTTCTGCCCGTTGAACCAGCTGGTGGTTTCCTCCGCGTAGTCCGCCGAATCCAGTCTTCACATGCTTAGGTAGACAAGCCCTAGCTCACCGAGGGTTTGAGACCTGTCGGCTACCCTCACCTGGTTTAGCCGGCCTGCCAAAGCCGTTGCCCGGGGTGTGGCCACTGTCGCATGCAAACAGTTTCGGGGAGCGACAGGTGAAAGCTGAGTGCAGGTTGGGGACCTAAGGTGGACGAGCTATCCTGAAAAGGACACGGCAGCCCCCCCCCCCCCAGCCAGAGGTGCTACCCCACCCTTGTCACCCCATACACCCCTTTTCACGATGGAAATAAAAATAACACGGAGACAAGGAGAAGAACTGCGGACGGTGGATACGGTAAGACGGATTTGCACCTCATTTTATCTGGTTTAGGTAAGTTAATAATGTAACAAAATAATTACTACAAGTGATTGCCTTTGTGTTCGTTGCTGGTATTTTACTTTTGCTATATGTTGCATTCCCGGGTGATGTTCGCATTGTCGATTTATAAAGGTGCACAAAATCCAAGCAGCAACTTACCTGCAGAAGGATTTGTGGTGGGGCTACCTAAAACAGAAACCACACTCGCAAAATTAAGGCGATTTATGGCGCGAACGGTTTACGCAATTTGCACCGGGTTCGCTTTAAGATGCTTAATATGAAACTATTAATTATTATTAAAAGCATATCTTATATGTCTGTGTTGATGATCTTTGCTTCAGGGTGTAAAGGCCAATAAAAGTAAAGCAAACACCATGAATTAAAATTTATACATATATATAAGTTGATTTAAGTGAAATATATATATATATGTATAATATATATATATATATATATATATATATATATATATATATATATATATATATATTATATATAATATTAATTATTATTAAAAGCATATCTTATATGTCTGTGTTGATGATCTTTGCTTCAGGGTGTAAAGGCCAATAAAAGTAAAGCAAACACCATGAATTAAAATTTATACATATATATAAGTTGATTTAAGTGAAATATATATATATATATATGTATAATATATATATATATATATATATATATATATATATATATATATATATATATATATATATATATTATATATATATATATATATATATATATATATATATATATATATATATATATATATATATATATATATATATATATATTATATATATATATATATATATATATATATATATATATATATATATATATATATATATATATATATATATATATATATATATATATATATATATATATATATATATATATATATATATATATATATATATATATATATATATATATATATATAATATATATATATATATATATATATATATATTATACATATATATATATATATATATATATATATATATATATATATATATATATATATATATATATATATATATATATATATATATATATATATATTATACATATATATATATTTCACTTAAATCAACTTTTTTACCAACCGTCTTCAAATACGTTTTGAGAGTCCACACTTCGATCTGCGTCTACTGACTTGCAGGAGGACGATCGCCTCAACACTCGTTTCAGCTGAGTATCGTTTCATTTGTTATTACTTCGTCGGTTGCCTCGTGGTTAATTTGCTCTTGTTTCGTTTTATGTTTAAACTTCCCGCAATCGGCCATTCAATATGTCGGCGGCGAAGTCGGATCTAGATGTGCTTGTGCTTGGGCATAGCCATGCGTATTGGTTGGACGCGTTCATAGAATCTGCGGGTCTACTTGTCGACTTAGAAAGACTAGGTCACACGTGCACAGTTCGTTTTATGGGTCGAAGGGGAGCGTCCATTAGAACTTTCCGAGAACCGGCGACCATGACCCGGATTTCTGCCCGCGTCCCCGACATTGTCATTACCCTCCTTGGGGGCAACGATCTAGATGGGAAGTTTCCCCCACCTCCAGAGGCAATAGGGTCGCAACTAGATAGATTAGGCGATGAATTGTTAGCTTTAGGGGTCCGTCAGGTATGTCTTTGCCAAATCGAGCGCCGCAAGAAATGGCGCCATTTCGATTTTGATACGGGAGCGGCTCGCGTTGCATCCGCTAATACTGCGTTACAGTCAGCATGTGAGGGGCGCCGTGGTCTGTTCTACTGGAGCCATAAGTACCTTTGGAACAGCCCGGCGAAGGTTTTCCGCCAAGATGGCGTGCATTTATCCGATATAGGAAATTTCCGGCTTTTCCGCAGCATTCGGGGGGCAATGTTCAGAGCAGTTAGTCGGATTGTCCAACAGCTGACTGACGCCTAAGTCAGCACACTATTCGCCAACCCCGCGGCACTCAGACCAAGCCCTGCCCCCCCGCCCCCCCGGTTACTTTAATTAACATGCCAATTTAGCCACATTCAAGATACGTTTCATTGTCGAGCGCTAATTGCTGGTAAGGTATTCATAATTAGGGAGTTTTTAATACACGTTTTAGCCTTATTATAGTCTGAACAGCATTCGCCTCAGTACTAATGATAACTCAATAATCATGATGACTCTTCGTTGTTTTGTATGTCATTCACGGACATCGTTCCACTTTTTATATATGTCACCATGGGTGAGGTTCCCATATTGTTTCACATTGACACACACCCAGTTATGCGTCTCCATGGGCGGTGTTCACTTTACTAATGATATTTACACCTCGACGTTCCTAAATTATGGGCGGTGATCCCATAACAGTCCGTGGTGACACTTTACGCGTTCGTGGGCTACCCCCCCCCCCTCCAATGTTTGTGGGGACGATGTAGCGTCTATGTCGCTGTACACGGTGTTCTTCCAAATGAAGATGATCCCAAATTTGAGTTTGTGTCACCAGGTTCGATTTCATAATATTGTTGTCATTTTAGTGTTGCTATTATTAACAGTGACACGACGTCTTACGGCGATGACACTTTAATTGCTATCGTGGTTGGTGACCCCCTAATTTGTTTGCAATTTCTGCATTGATATACTATCGTGGGCAGTGTCCCCATAACTAACTGATTATAATTTAGCATTTATGTACTAGCGTGGGCGGTGACCCCATACCTAACTGCGTTTGCAATTCTTACATTGATGTACTATCGTGGGCGGTGTCCCCTGACTAACTGTGATTACAATTTTGCATTGATGTAATATCGTAGGCGGTGTCCCCTAACAAACTGTCATTATAATTTTGCATTGATGTACTATCCTGGGCGGTGTCCCCTAACTAACTGTCATTATAATTTTGCATTGATGTACTATCGTGGGCGATGTCAGTAGTATACGATAGGTTCTGAGACCTCAGAGCAGAGCACACGAAACATCAAAGGCAAACCACCCTAATATCGCCCACCGCTAATGAGTGCGCGCAGCCAATCAGAGAGCGTCAGAGCGCCCCCTGGCGGTGGTATCCGAGCGTGCGTGACGTAAGCGCCCCTAGCGACTGGAGGAGGAACGAGCATTGACCAGTGGTCAACGATGGTGGACATAGGAACAAAGAAAATACACGTAATATCACCCACCCACCACCCACCCACCCACCCACCCACCCACGTGACCGTGACCTCGACCCTGACGGAGTGACCAGTCCGAGTGGCTAGCTAATGTCAACTGGACGTCCGAACGACTGGAGTTAACTGTAAGCCGAAGCGTTTATCCAGCTGTGAGCCATAGCGCGAGATCAAAGGACGCTAATCTGTACAATGTAGCAAGTTAGCTGAGCTAATCAGTGATAAACAGCAACAATGTTGCAGTGACGACATTGATGTGGGACCGAGGCGTGTTATAGTCGGTTATATGGAGTGAACATAAGACGTGATAAAATTAAAACCGATAAAGATAAGACGAATGTGTAATAGGTAATAAGTAGCCGACATGCATGGCTACAATATAACCGCTGGACGACAGAAATCGGACCGTTCGTTAAATAAAATGTAGCAGGACGAAAATGGACTATGTGTAAAATATAATATGCCAACACGCGGTTGGAACAAGAATGCAATACAAGACGTGAATATGAGTTGAAGCAAAATTTAATACATGAAAAAAGCACAAGTACAATATAAAGAAAACTATAGTAGATATAATAACAATAATAATAAGAAGAAGAATAATAAATGTTCGTGTGGATATAAGTGTTCAAGGAGTGGTGTTGAATGCGTGCAAAAGCGATCGGCGCACGCAACGATTAATCATCTTGCGCGCTAACGCTATTCGCAGAGACACAGAACGACGACGCCGGAACAGTGCCTGGTGATCGATGGGACCCAGGTGAAGTCGATGCAGAATAGGTGTGGGAGATGGGGCGTGTATGAGTCGTAATTCGTTCATCACAATCTCCCAGTGCGTCATATGGGCACGGAAAGCGGCACGGAAATCGGCGTCATAGTCGTCGGCGAGGTCGGCTTCATCGACGTCCCACGACTCCTGCGTGGTCGGGGGAGCACGAAATCCAGGGCCGTAGTGGAAACAGATGTCGGACATGACATGGCGCCAACGGCTGGCATGCTCGGCGAATGCGGTGAAGAGACCGGCGTCGTGTAGGTGGTCCCGAAAGATCACGGCCGCTTGACATCTCCGGCGTTGTACGCTGACGTCCATCAGCTCCATCAGCACGGTTGCCCAGTAAAAGCGAGCTATGCTGTAAGTAAAGGAGATACAATCAGAGTGAGAACATGCATAGGCATCTATATATAACAGACGTAACCAAGCAACGAGAGAGAGAGATAGGTAATACGAAACCGATCGACTGGCAGACGTTATCGCTAGGCAAGCCACTACAAATGGAACTTGGAACGTGGACCCGACGAACACTTAGCGAGACATGTATACACAGGAACGATAGAACAGTATGTAAATTGAAAAACAGGTATGAGCTATGTAGAACTATATAGAGCTATGAAAGTATAATATTAATAAATAAATAAATAAAAGACATACTCACACACTACGCAATAGAGGAAGCGCCTCCATAACTACCAAAAAATTGGCGAAGTCTCGAACTTGCAGAACAGGCATGGTGAATGGAATGTTGTCGACGGCGAAGGCAATGGCGGTTGTGATGACGACACGACGATCTCAGCCGGCTTATATAGCATGCTAGAAATAAGCCAGACAACTGACGTCAGCCTCGGAACAATACCACACTAATCAGAAAACAGATAAGCGGCCGGCAACTGTCAGCCTACCGACACCGGGCATCCATCACGCAAGGAAAAAGTGGGGGGTTATGTACTCGACAGTGCTAGAACGGCGTGTAGTTAAGACAGTAACTGTACATTTTAACGTCATAAAGTCACCATGAACCATCCTATAAAGTTTAGAGGTGGCAGACATTTTCTGTCTAATTTCTACGCGTGCAGGATACACGTGTGGAATAGACAATTTACCAGTGTCGAAAGTGCCTACCAATGGCGGAAATGCATGCATCATGGCGACATGCAGACTGCAGAAAAAATGCTGTCCACGCGCACGGGTCTACAGGCGAAACATCTCAGCAAGAGCATACGAGAAAAGGAACAGTTACGCGCTGAATGGAACCAACAACGATATTCACTAATGTATGCATTAGTTGCTGTTAAATATCGCGATCCAACCCTACGTAAACGACTGGTAGACACTGGGTATTCCCAGCTGAATGAATGGGTCAGGAGTCGGGAAGGATACTGGGGCGCACTGACATACAGTGGTCAAGCCGGTCAGAACATGCTAGGACATATATTAATGCGAGTACGCGAGGTCATTCGATTGCGCAATACTCCCGCCAGACGATCACAAGACCGATGAACAGAGTACAGCGAGATAGCACATCCAGCAGTCAGCATCACGCGCTCGACCAAGGGTTGGTGATAAGAAAGCGCGCCATAGACAGTGGGAGGTGTATATAAACCCGACGCAGAGTGAACGAGGCACACAACCGCACTCCGATCCACAGCACACGTCTATACTTACTACCAGCATCAGCAGAGAACGAAAATGGCCGCTCAACAAACCGAGATGATGTCAGTCAGCCAACTCGAGAAGGAGGTATGTAACGGTACCTATATATTTAGACGGCCGTTAACCATAGTACAATGTGCCGTTCAAGATAAATATATAGTATATCCATCATGTCAGCAGTGTAACAAACGTGTGAGTCCCGAAAACAATGGCTTTGTGTGTCTTATCCATCGATGGCAGCGTGGTGTAGTGTATCAGTTCGCTATGCGTATCCTCCTACAAGACGCCATCGGCAGTGAAGTGTGGGCAACGCTTTTTAATGCCAAGGCTGTCCAGGTGTTGGGATTCACGGCTAACGAATACATGACCATGAAGACAGATGCCGAGCGGTATGCAGCACTGGACATTTTGCGGGGGGCCCAAGTCATGGTGACCATTCGGAAACGCGAGGCGGGACAGTATGTAAATTACACGGTGTCAGACTTGGAAGTAGTAACAGTGTGAATCGTTCTGTTGACAGGCTGTCGCTACCGTCGCCGCTGCAGCTACTGCAGTTGCTACCGGAAGCAGTAGTGACGTCATCGACGTTGAGAGACACTCCAAGGTAATGGAATGGTTACATGCTAATAGTTCGGAGATACTATTCTCCTCCTCTGCGGGCAGCTGTTCACCGCCATCATTAATTAAAATATCAGATGACGAGGGGGAGGATAACATTAGCATTAGCAGTAGCAGTAGCGATGATATGGAGGCCACGGTGAGTGGTTTAGATAGGATACGGGATCGAGCCGAAGCCATGACGAATGAAAATATTTTCTATAAGACACTAGAGGTCGCCAGCGTGCGATATGCCAGTGACGAGGTGGAACGCATAATGAATTTAAATGACGATAAGGATCGTTACGTACCATCGTCCAGCATGGTCATGCACGTCTTGCGGTGGTTATCTATAGATGTCATCGCAACGTGTGGGAATATGACATGGCGTAACCAAGTGACAGAATTGGTTAGAAAGAGTATGTACGAAAGATACAACGATATACAGGGCGACGCGGATGAATATGCCGAATGTGACTAGTTCTTTCTGTTCAATAGATGGGTCTGACGCAGCTGCAGAGAGCGTACAAACGACAGCTGACGGACCTGTACGACGCCGATGACGAGGACGAGGTGACGCCATCGCGGAAAAGACAGCGAACAGCCCCAGCAGATGGCGACACCAGAGTGGTGGTGAAGTACCGCTGCGACTCGCCACCACCAAACCAGGAGGCGTTGGGGCTACCGTGGGGACCGCTCTATCAATCCTCGTCGGAGTCGGAGTCGGATGCTATCGTCTCAGCGCTACCAGCAAAACAGGAGGCGGAGCTACCGTGGGGACCTGTGGAGGTGTTGTCCGACTCTGACTCGACTGTCATCGATCCGTCCATCATCAACACCCCCCCTCATTACTACGACGATGTGGATGAGGATGCTATCGCCTCATCCCCCGCTCGCGAGAAGGAGGACGATGACGCGTTCGAATTTAGTCCTGCATCGCCACCACCACTCACGCAAAACACACCAACGCCAGCACCAACTACCCTGTATGTCTTCCCCATGAAAACCATCGTCCTGAAGCCAGACGGGGGGTACGAGAGCATCGCCGACCAACACACAATCACCCACCCAAAGCCGTCGACCATCGAGGATCTGATGAGCACTCACCCAACCATCGAGGACCCGAAGCCCCATCGACGGTGGAAGAGGTCACTGTGGACGTATGCCGATCACTGGCGTTCACGATGCTGTCGGCAGAGTACCAAGAAATAATAAAGAAATACGTGCGTTGTGCTATCCGTCAACCACGGTGAACAGTATTATGTGATGAACAGTAGTATGTGATGAACAGTAGTAGTAGTAGTAGTAGTAGTAGTTGTATTATTGTTGTTGTTATGTAGAATGAAGTGTACGACGACGACGAGGCACCCGTACTCCCAGCCAGCATTCGGAAGCGATCTAGAGTATTGAACGCCACGTATATGACGTCGTCAACACAATATTATTATTAGTAAACATAACCGAGTTAGTAGGTAGTAGTTGTTGTTGTATTACGTAATATGGAGTGGAATATTAGTATCTTTTAATTTGTTCTGTAGGATGATGATGACGTACCTATGCTACCGATTGAAGCGCGTAGGCGAGCAAGCCGTCAATTAATAGTGCTACTAATAGAATATATCATATCGACACACGATGAACAATAGGTCTATTTCTTTATGTAGGAGGAGGAGGTGAAGGAGGAGGTGAAAGAGGAGGAGGCACCCGTACTTGCACGAGCCGAGAGGACACGCGCATTACATAGTTTATTACAGGGAATTATTGATTTTATGGTTGAAACCCCCGCATTTTAAGAAGCACCGTTTGCAACGGAATAACAGTAGTCGCTCTCTCTCTTTTATTGTATGCTTGTAGTTGCATGACATAGAGTAATGTCTATATATATATATATATATATACCTACAGACTTATATAGTATTCATCATCATCATTGTACGTAACCTCTGTCGTGGTGTAAAAGCCCACAAGTTAGTAACCATGGAACTAGCCACTGGCGTATCGATAACCGATCGTAAGCTAGAGGTCACTGTCGCGGATGTAACAATCTCACAAACCTTAAAGTCGTCATAGTAATTATATAAGTCTAACCGTGTATATATGTATATGTATATGTATATTATGTATATGTCTATATACTCAATAAAACGTCATACAATGAATGAAACGTGTTGTCAGTGGTGTTGCCACGGTCTACATAGTGGAAAGAGAACCCGTAGCCATCGATAGTGGACACACAGTAGCCAATACCACAGGATCACACCTTAGGTCACACACCCTTCACCAATCACCATGCACCAACCACCACCACAGCCACCACCGCCACCACCACCACCACCACCACCACCACCACCACCACCACCACCACACGTACTATATAGCTGTACTAAGCACCGCTGTCTCTCTCAGTTGTAGATACGTAGAGCATCATGAAACGTCACCAATGTCGTCACTGCGGACTGGTGGTCGACACGTATGCAACGCTAAAACGCCACCTAGCGAGACATGCAACACCGACAGTGACTGAACACACGTATTCGGTGGCGCAGCCATTAGAGGTGCCAATAGAGGTGCCACCTAGCGACCAGGCAAAGCGAACGAAATATTCGTGTAAATGCGATGCAACGTTTGAGATATGGGACGATCTGCAACAACATGTGAGGTCCGTATGTCGTCTTAGCAGTAGCAGCAGCAGCAGTAGCAGTAGAAGTAATAGAAAACAGACCACAGTGTACACATGTGCGAAATGTGGAAAGAAGTTCACTAGACGCAATAACCTGACCAGGCACGCGCGAATAGCGTGTACCGGCGTCGTCACGAAGCCACCATCGCCGAAGAGATCAATCAGGGAAGACACCACACCCCACCATCCACTCGTTACCGATGCAGACCCCATAGACCCACCTGCTCGACTCCCCTTCGCCGACAACCTGTCGACGGAACTGTTAGATGTCGTACGAGCTCACTGGTCGACCATACGGACACGTGTAACGAGAGGTCCTCTCCAGTGCAGGTACGATTACAGATTAACGACTCTGGACACGACCGTTCTAGAGACGCCGTTGAAGAACGTGTTCCAGGAACAGACCAACGCTTTCAAGATTAACCTCAGTTACGGGTTCATTCTGAGGAACAAGAACACGGGTCAATACAAGTACTACCATCCCTCGTGCAACTGCTGTGGACGCTACCTGGACGAGCCCAGTCTCATCACCAACAGCAAGGACTTTGATAAGTTCCTCGAACGCATCCGAGAAACCGACGTCCTGCAATGGGCCATCAATCAAAGACCGGATTCGGCGTGGGTGTGCGAACTCGTGACCAATGTCACATTTTTCGTCAATCGCATCATCGAACACCCGATAGGATGTGTAGGAATGACCGACCTTCCAATGTACATCAAGAAGAACAAAGCCGTCATCGGATTGGAAAAGGAGCCCATCCATGCCAAGAGGTACAGTGACAACCTGTGTCTCTTCCGATGTCTGGCCCTGCATCGCGGATGTGAAAGTCGTGGATTGGAACCAGCTGTGAAGACGCTGTACGAGACTTACGTCCAAGACGGCGTACCCATGGCAGCATTTGCCGGGGTCACGATGGACGACCTCTATCGTGTAGAGACCACGTTCCAAACGAATGTGTGCGTGTACAGTCTCGTACCACCGGATGGAGAAGATGGAACGCCAACTGCAGAACTCGTTCGTCGCTCGGTACGTAAGTACCCTGACACACTCTACCTCAATCTTCACGGGACACATTTTTCCCTCATCCAGGATAGACGCATGTACTGTCACTCGTACAGATGTCGGAAGTGTGGGGACTGTTTGTGGAAAGACGCATGGAGTCTACGCAACCACGAGAGCACGTGTACGGGGGGTGTGCGCCGAGTCTATCCTGGTGGCGTGTACCATTCGACTCCATCGGTGTTCGAACGTCTGGCAGACGAGAACATCCGAGTGGCCGAAGCGTTGCAGTACTATCCGTACCGAGCCACCTTCGATTTCGAGTGTTGGTTCGACACCGAACACCTTCCGTCGGACAGTGTCCAGGTTCACTGGGTTGCGCGTCACGTCCCGCTGAGCGTTAGCGTGGCATCCAACGTACCCGGACACGAACAGGTGACATGCATCGTCACGGACGGAGACACCAACAAGTTGGTGAGCACCATGATGACTATCCTGCAATCGATGAGCGAGGCCGCGTACGACAAGATCAAAGACTCATACGATCATGTGTTGGACCAACTAGCAGAAGAGCTGACGAAATGGGACGCACGGGAGGCAGCTGCACGGGAGGCAGCTGCACGAGAGACCGCCGAGAAGAAAGCTCGACCGGCAACCAATCCGTACAAAACGCTGATGGGACAACTGTATGGATGGATGCGTCAGTTACCAGTCATCGGGTTCAATTCGGGGAAGTATGATCTCAATGCCATCAAACAGTTCCTCATACCGTACTTCCTGACGACTTCAAAGACCGTGGAACAAGACGAAGCCGAGGACGAGGACGAGAGGGAGCAAGAGGGCAACAAGACAGAAGAGAACGACGGCGTCGGGGCAATGTTCGTCATCAAACGCAACAACACTTTCATGTGTCTTTCGACGGATCAGCTGAAATTCCTAGACATGATCAACTACATAGCCCCCGGGTTCAGCTACGACAAGTATCTGAAAGCGTACGGATGCGAGGTGACGAAAGGTCATTTCCCGTACGAGTACATAGACCGGCTGGAGAGACTCGACGACACCGCACTTCCACCGAAAGAGGCCTTCTTCAGTCGACTGAAGAACGAAGGTATTTCAGACGAGGATTACGCCAGTTGTCAGGAGGCCTGGCGCGTCAATGGCATGACGACGTTGCGGGACTTTCTCGTCTGGTACAACAACAGGGACGTGGTTCCCTTTCTACAGGCCATCGACAGACAGTTCGCGTTCTATCGACAACGGGGAATAGACATGTTCAAGCAAGGTATCAGCGTACCTGGTCTGACCCTGCTGTACCTGTTCAACGACCTTCCAGAGAAGACCTACTTTACCATCTTCAACGAGAAGAATAAAGACCTGCACGACCTCGTCAAAGAGAACATTGTAGGCGGGCCTTCGATCATCTTTCATCGCTATCACGAGAAAGGGGTCACCACGCTACGTCAGAACGAGTACGGAGAGGCGGCTCGTCCTTGTCGAGCGATCGTCGGATACGATGCGAACGCACTGTACCTGTGGTCGCTCATGCAAGACATGCCCATGGGATGGTACACGCGACGACGAGCAGAGAAGGACTTCCGCCCCGAATCGGCGCAGCTGTACGGACAGATGGCTGGAGAATGGTTGACGTGGGAATCCGAACGCACGGGACGTCCCATACGACATCAGATCAACGGACGAGAGAAGAGAATAGGCAAACATCGGGTGGACGGATGGTGCAGCGAGACGAAGACGGCTTATCAGTTCCAAGGGTGCTTTTTTCACGGTTGCTCGTGCAACCGTGACGAGGTGAACGCCGTCAACGGGAGACCAATGGCGGAACTGCTCGCCGAGACCCGAAAGACCACCGCCTACCTACGACACTTTGTCACAGTCGTCGAGTTGTGGGAATGCGAGTGGAAAGAGATGAGACGAACCCCGGCCGTACGCAAGTGTGTGGATGCAGCATTTCCCCGACGTCGACACGTGCGATGGACGATGACGTCACAACAGATCCTGAACGGAGTGCGTGCAGGAACCGTGTTCGGCATGATCGAGTGCGACATACGCGTACCGGAAGAATTGCGCGCGCACTTTGCCGAGATGCAGCCCGTGTTCAAGAACATCAGTCTGATACGCGAGGATCTCGGTCCGTTCATGCGCCGATACGCCGAAGAACACGACATCATGAAGACTCCGCGACGCATGCTCGTGGGTAGTTATTGCGGCGATAAGATACTGCTCGCAACGCCACTGCTGCGATGGTATCTGGACCACGGTCTCGAGGTACTGCACGTGTACCAGGTCGTCGAATACGATCCCATTCCGTGTTTCCGGCGGTTCGGCGATGCAGTGTCCAAGGCCCGACGCGAGGGCGACGTTCACCAAGACAAGACCATCATCGCGGACACCATGAAGTTGCTGGGGAACTCGGGCTACGGAAAGACCATCACCAACGTCGACCGACATCGTGACGTCAGCTACTGCACGGAGAAGGCGGCATCGATCCTGGTCAACAATAAACGGTTCCGACAACTCGATATCGTCGTCGACGATGCGTACGAGATAGAGTTGAACAAGAAAATCGTCAAGTACACCCTACCCGTACACGTGGGATTCTTCGTTCTGCAGTACGCCAAGATGCGCATGTTGCAGTTCTATTACGACTTCATCATCCGATACGTGGAGCGCCCTCTGTTCGAGTACTGCGAGATGGATACAGATTCTGCCTATTTGGCCTTGACCGGCGAGTCCGTCGACGACCTCGTGACCCCGGAACTACGAGAACATTATTTCCGACATCGTTCCGAATGGCTCCCATCGGAATGTTGCGACGACCATCGGAACGACTACGTGCGCTGTCGTCTCGCCAATCGACCGTGGGTCGGAGACGAGGCGTGCTGTAAGGCGCGAAGAGCGTTCGACAAGAGGACACCGGGTCTGTTCAAGGTCGAGTGGTCCGGTGCCGGATTCGTGGGGTTGTGTAGCAAGACGTACTATTGTTTCGGAGCCACCGACAAGTACAGCACCAAAGGACTGAGCAAACGGCACAACACCATCGACAAGGACGCGTTCCTGGCGGTGCTCACCAACCGTCGGAGCGGAGGTGGATCGAACCGTGGTTTCCGGGTGCATAAATCTACCGTGATGACGTACGTGCAGGCACGGGATGCACTCACCTTCTTTTACGCCAAACGCGTGGTGCACGAGGACGGGGTGACCACGGGTCCGGTGGACGTGTAGAAAAGGCGATGCACGCTGCACTCGTTTCATACACAATCATGGATGCACGATGGAAACACCCCTTCACGTGCATCGTCGCCGGACCGACGGGGTGCGGCAAGAGTACTTTCGTGACGCGTATGTTGCGTCACGCCGCTGCGATGATCGATCCACCGCCCGAACAAATAACGTGGTGTTACGGAGAATGGCAAGAGGCTTACGCAACGCCGAACTTGGGTCACGTGCGATTCGAGGAAGGGTTACCGACGGCGGCCATGTTCGATCCGACAACGAGGAACCTCATCGTCATAGACGATCTCATGGCAGAAACGGACGAACGGGTCACGACCCTGTTCACTAAAAAAAGTCACCACAGGAACACGTCCGTGCTGTATCTCGTACAGAACCTGTTCCCTAAAAACAAAGAGAGTCGCACCATCAGTCTGAATTCGCAGTACATGGTGGTGTTCAAGAATACACGTGACGCATCGCAGATGGCGACCTTGGCGCGGCAGATGTATCCGGGACGCGGCAAGTTCGTGCAAGAGGCGTTTAAAGACGCCACGGCGGTACCGTACGGTTATCTATTGGTCGATCTCAAACAGGACACGCCCGAGGACATGCGTATGCGCACGGCCATCTTTCCAGACGACGGTGTTCAGTACGTGTACCTGCCGAAGGTATAAACGACCGAGTGTGTGGATAGTCTCTTCATTCGCATCATGTCTACCCGGGTGAAGAGACACATCGTGTGCATACAGGCCCTGGCCAGAGTCAAGAACAACAAAATTAAAAAGGCCTTAATCGCCAACGCCGACGCCGATCTGCTGTGTGCACTAGCCGAGTGTGCCTACAACATACTAACAAAGAACATTCCATTGACCGCTTTACAGAGGCGACGATTGCATAAATACAGGGCGAAGTTACGCGAGTTGGCTAATAGACGAACGCTCGCTGCCAGAAGAAGACGCATCTTGCTGCAACAGCAGGTTGGCGCGGGACAGAGCGGCGGTTTCCTATCGGCCTTCCTAGCACCGTTGGCAAGTTCGGTCTTGATACCCTTGCTCCAACAGGTGCTGACCCAACGGTAGATACATGGAACACGCACGCAAGATGGCCTTGGTGGACCCGCGACTGTTGGACACGCTTCGGTCACCCCCACCCGCGACCGACACCTTAGGCAAGAAGGTGCAAGCCCTCGATGACGAGATGAAGACCATCCTAGATAGAAATGACCTAGACGACGGGACCAAGGTGACCCTGTATAATCAGGTGTTGCAGCGGTACAACGTCTTGGCCACTAAACGCATCAAGGAACCGCTACGCGTGGTCACGGTGAACGAGTCGGAGGTGGCGTCGGAGTCGGGGTCGGAGGGTGCAGTCCGCGCTCCTATTAGCGGACTGGAGGCCACCGTCTTGGCCACCGTACCCAGGACAATGCAGGCCAAAGCCAGCCGTTTGATGGAGCATCTCAAGAGAGACATCACGTGGACCGCTCGCGGTGAACTGGTACACGAGGGCGTGCCGGTTGTCGGAAGTAACGTGGTGGATCTCGTTAATGATCTGTTGCGTAAGAGCAAGACCGCTCCGACGGGTTGGCAGCCGTTCGCACGACAACTCCGTGCCATCAACCTACCCATGACGTTGGTCGGTAACGTCGCCAGAAGAGCCTACATACGTCCGGAGCCATCGATCACTCCCTCTCGTCGATCCAGTCCTACTCCGCGTGCTGCATCAGGTAGTGCACGCAGATCGCTAAGTTGGACACCCCTCGGTCGTAAGAGCCGTCGAATGGAACATACCATGCCCACCCCACCCCCCGAAAGACGCAAGGCTTTGACGTCATTGGCTGGTTGGGACAACCTATAGGATGGTACGATGCGTGTCCGTAGCACAGTGTTCGTCATGTCGCCCGATCCACAGGACCTCGTTTACCAGTCCGTCGTCGGTGCTATATTTATCAGTGGACTTTACATGATGGCTCACGGTATACTCCAAAGTTTTATGCAACAGTCGTTATTCGAACCCCCCACGCTCGACGAATGGACCATTCCTCGTCCACCCACCCACCCTCCCCCCGCATCGCGCAAGGCTTCGTCGTCATTGGCTGGTAGGAAAACCGTATAAGGTGGTACGACGCGTATCCGTAGCAGTCATGCTCATCGATCCACAGGACACGTACCGATCCATCGTCGCTGCGCTATTGTTCGAAGGACTTACCGTGCTGGGAGACGTTGCAGCCGGCATTCTTATACAACAGGTGTTATTCCGACTATGGTTACTCCGCTAGACCGTTGTTGTTCCACCGCTGTCATTGTGGGTGCCATAGTGTGTGTCCTAATACACGTCGGCGTGCTCCTCGTCATTCGTCAACAGTGGGACTCCGGAGTCAACGGCACCGCCCCCGTCAACACATCGATCCTCCACCTCTTTTGATGGCTCAGAGGGGAGAACGCTCCTTGAGCGAGGTCTACTTCGATCCCACGAAGGTAGGCAGTTATGGCGGCGTCGATGGCTTGCGACGCGTCACGCGCCTGCCACAGAAGACCGTCAAGGCATGGTTGTCGGCACAGGACGCCTACACCTTACACAAACCAGCGAGACGTCATTTCAAGAGACGACAAGTCATCGTGGGTGGTATGCATCAGCAGTGGCAGGCCGATCTCGTAGACATGACGAAGGTCAAAGACGTCAACGACGGTATGGCCTTTCTCCTCACGATGATCGACGTCTTCTCGAAAGTGGCCTGGTGTGTTCCCATGAAGAACAAGTCCGCGGCGTCGTTGGTAAAAGCGCTGCAATCCAAGTTCGTCGACGTTTGCCCCCTGACCTTGCAGACGGATCAAGGCAGAGAATTTCGGAACAAATCCGTTCAGGCGCTATTGAAGCGTTACGACATCCATTACTTCTACACGCACAACGCGGAGACGAAGGCAGCCGTCGTGGAACGGTTCAACCGAACGTTGAAGACGCGCATGTGGCGCTACTTCACGAAACACCAGTCGTGGCGGTACGTCGACATCCTTCCGGACTTGATGCGATCGTATAACAATGCCCGCCACCGCATGATCGGTATGGCGCCGTCACAGGTGAATGCACAGAACCAAGAACAGGTGTGGCAACGTCTGTACGGTCACGATGGCAAGGGCGTGCCCAAGTTGCGCGTGTCGGATCGCGTGCGTGTCAGCAAGTACAAACGCACGTTCGAAAAGGGCTACGAGACGAACTGGAGCGAAGAGTTGTTCACGGTACACGAGGTTCACCCCTCCGACCCACCCGTGTATCGCTTGCGGGACGATCTCGGCGAAGAGCTGGAGGGTACCTTCTACGAACTGGAGCTGCAGAAGGTGACGGTACCCTTTGATAAAGTGTACCGTGTTGAAGCGGTACTGAAACGCCGTACGGTTGGTAAACGTAAGGAAGCTTTGGTGAAATGGTTCGGCTATGGCTCCTACTTCAACAGCTGGATCGATGCCAAGGGACTCGTCAACTATAAAGCCTAGCCGCGCACATGACGACACTGCATTCGGGACATGACACACGACGCGACACCACCACCACCACCACCACCGCCTTGCCTCACCACCATAGACGAGGAGGAGCAGGACGCGGATTGTACTGACGCTGCACCGAACGAGCCAGACAGCACTCCCTGGCATATTTTCGGTACCGCGTGTCCCAAAGAGGAGATCGTGTTTCTGTGTCAGGTCGTCGTCCTGTACACGGTCATTCTGATCAGCATTTACAACCTGACGACAGGTCGCGGCGATTCTAATCTGTGGACGGCTCTGTTGAGTAGTTCGTTGGGTTACCTACTGCCCAATCCCACGTTGAGACGCAATGGCGACTGATTTCTACATGACGCTGCCCAGCAACGCTTCCATGGAGATGCACCCCGACAACACCTTGACCCATTACGTCACGCACTTACCTCAACGCATAGATCTTACCGGCGAGTGGGAGTGTGGATTGGCTGAAGTCCAGTATCCGCACACTTGGTACAACGTCACAGAGAACGATGCCTGGTTATTCCTCAACCCGGTCGATGCTCCGCACACGTACCGACGTACGAAGTTGTCGTGTGGGTTTTACGACGATCCGTTAACATTGATGTATCACGTCAACAAGGGACTGTACACTCTGAGGACGTCGACTACGCAGGCGCAAATGAGCTATAGTTCCGTCACTCAGAAAATGACGTTACACATGACAGCGAACACCCTGTTCACCATACCGCACCCCACGACGGCGTCCATGTTAGGATTCCGTAAACCCGTATCCAGCGACTCGGCTACGGCGTCATCCTCCACCACCATGGACTCCCGCCCTTCCGACTCGTCGTATCCCTTCCACTTCGAGGCCGAAGATGTGGTGAAATTGACACAGGGGTTCGACACCCTATACGTCTACACGAACATCGTGGAGTCTCGCATAGTGGGTAACACTCTCGCACCTCTGTTGCGACCCCTTCCGATTCGCGGACGTAACGGTGACAGGGTGTCCGCTCGTTTCACTAACGTGCACTACGTGCCTCTGTTGTACTCGCACTTCGATTCGATCGAGGTGGATATAAGGGACGACATGGGTCGGCGCGTGCCATTCGAATACGGTAGAGTGACGGTGACGCTTCATTTTCGTCGACGCAGGTCCAGACTGTTCTGATGAATTACAACGATTATTACGCACGCCAGGCTGGCGGTTCGCTGCCCTACTTCGCCGGTGCGCAATACCAGCGAGGTCACGGACTGGGCAGTCTGTTCGGCAGTCTGTTGCGCAGCGTCATGCCGCTCTTCAAGAGAGGTGCCGTGGCGTTGGGCAAGGGAGCGTTGAAGACCGGCGTTCGCATAGCCGACGACGTCTTATCGGGACAGAACATAAAAACGGCTGCCAAACGACGCGTCACCGATGCCGTGCTCAGCAGTATTCGGAACCCCCCTGGTAAACGTATAAAACGAGCGGCCGCAAGGCCGACCGTCACTGCAGTAAAGAGACGCCGCAAGAAACAGACGTCCCAGAAACGCGTGGCCGACATATTCGACAACAGAGATGGCGTTCGTGCATAGACAGTCGTGCGAGGGAGTCAAGACCGAGCTGGATCTCTTTACCTTACCCCCCACTCAGAACTGCATCGCCGACAGTCATGTGGTGGAACATCAACCCACGGCCTCTCTGGACTCTGGAGGACCGATCGAATTCTTCATCCCCGGATCGGGAGACGATTACATAGATCTCGCCAACACGATGCTCCACTTGCAGGTGAAGGTGACGCGCGCCGACGGTAGCCCTCTCGATGCGGGCGACCCCGTGGGACCGGTGAACAACTTCTTGCATTCGCTGTTCAGCCACATCGACCTCTCTCTGAACGACACGCTCGTGACCTCTTCGGCCTCCAACTCGTACCCGTATCGATCCTACATAGAGACGCTGCTGAGTTACGGATTCGATGCCAAGTCGACGCAGCTGACGAATCAGCTGTGGTACAAGGACAAGGCTAGTCGCATGCACGCCTCCGAGCTAGCCGCCGGACCCGATCCTAACCCCGGGTTCGTGACTCGACGAGACTACATAGCCGGCAGTCGCGTGGTCGACATGATAGGTCGTCTCCACGTGGATATGTTTCTCCAGGATAAATTCCTGATCAACGGTGTCGACGTCAAGTTGCGACTGGTGCGCAGCACGCCCGCGTTTGCGCTGATAGCCGGTGGAGCGAACGAGTACAAGATAGTCGTCGTCAACGCGTCCTTGTTCGTGAAGAAGGCCACCATCAATCCAGCCGTGCAGAAGGCTCACATCGTGGCTCTCGATCGGACCACGGTCAAGTATGCGTTACGACCCGTCGAATGCAAGGTGTACTCCATTCCCACGGGCGCTCTGTCGCACACCCACGAGAACCTGTTCCTCGGCTCCCTGCCGAAACGTCTTGTACTGTGCTGCATCGACAACGACGCCTACAACGGCACGTACGCCACAAACCCATTTCACGCCAAGAACAACGCCATCAGCTTCGTCTCCGTGTACGTGGACGGTCGTCAGATACCCGCCAAACCCTTCCAGCCCAACTTCGCTGAAAACATCTTCGCCAGGAGCTACGCAAGCATGTTCACCTCGACCAGCAAGATATGGCAGGACGAGGGGAACGGTCTGACTCGCGACGAGTACCGAGACGGCTACACCTTCTTCTGTTTCGACCTTACCCCCGACCAGTGCGACGGTCCCTGCTTTAATCTGGTACAAAAGGGCAACCTGCGCTTAGAATTTCATTTCCGAGAAGCGCTTCGGACCACCGTGAACGTCGTCGCCTACGCCGAATTCGAGTCCGTGCTGGAAATAGACAAGAACCGCAACGTCATCTACGACTACTGAGATGGACACCCTGCAGATCGCCCGTCTACTGGCGATGGATCCGAACACCGCGTCCGTCTTTGGCGGCGTCGTACCCCGCGATGGACTGCCTGCAACAATTGACGCTTTGCCGATCGCCTTCGTGTGCAACACCGACGACGGCGACGAACCGGGCGAACATTGGATAGCGCTGTACCTGTCCTCCGACGGGCGCGGCGAATACTTCTGTTCGTACGGTCTGCCGCCTCGTCACGCGGCGTTCCGCACCTTCTTGAACAAACACTGTTCCGAGTGGACTCATAATAGCACGAGACTTCAGAGTGGTGTGTCTAACGTTTGCGGACAATATTGCGTCACTTATATCATGCTTCGTTGTCACGGCGCTCCTATGAGAACTTTCGTCAACGCTTTCCACACCGATCTGGTCGCTAACGATTGTCGCGTGTTCGATTGGATTAGGCTGCTACAAAAGGGTATACCGTACTATAACGTATCATACTGAGCCTCTGGCGCGGTGGTCGCTCCACCCGTAAGCTCGCCCTCGAACCTCTGGCGCGGTGGAGACACCCGTAAGTTCGCGACCTCTGGCGCGATGGTCACCATTCGCAAGTCGCCTCCACTTCATCTTCATCTTCGTCATACCCAGCTCGTTGTATCCAATCGCATACGATCGCCTCGTTTGTACTGCTGCCGCTTTGTTGTATTCAATAAAATACGTGTGCACCGTACGATTGTGTTCGTCTCCTTACTAGGTTAACGACCCTTCGGTAAACGTAACTAGTTCCTCCTCCAGTCGCTAGGGGCGCTTACGTCACGCACGCTCGGATACCACCGCCAGGGGGCGCTCTGACGCTCTCTGATTGGCTGCGCGCACTCATTAGCGGTGGGCGATATTAGGGTGGTTTGCCTTTGATGTTTCGTGTGCTCTGCTCTGAGGTCTCAGAACCTATCGTATACTACTGATGTCTCCTAACTAACTGTCATTATAATTTTGCGTTGATGTACTATCGTGGGCGGTGTCCCCTAACTAACTGTGATTACAATTTTGCATTGATGTACTATCGTGGGCGGTGTCCCCTAACTAACTGTTATTATAATTTTACATTGATGTACTATAGTGGGCGGTGTCCCCTAACTAACTGTCATTACAATTCTGCATTGATGTACTATAGTGGGCGGTGTCCCCTAACTAACTGTCATTCTAATTTTGCATTGATATACTATCGTGGGCGGTGTCCCCTAACTAACTGTCATTCTAATTTTGCAGTGATGTACTATCGTGGGCGGTGTCTCCTAACTAACTGTCATTATAATTGCATTGATGTACTATCGTGGGCGGTGTCCCCTAACTAACTGTCATTATAATTGCATTGATCTACTATCGTGGGCGGTGTCCCCTAACTAACTGTCATTATAATTGCATTGCTCTACTATCGTGGGCGGTGACCCCCTACTTAACTGCGTTGCAATTATTGCATTGATGTACTATGGTGGGCGGTGATCCCTAACCAACTGTGATTATAATTTTGCATTTATCTACTACCATGGGCGGTGTCCCCTGACGAACTGTGATTTTAATTTCGCTTTTATCTACTATCGTAGGCGGTGACCCTTTCCTTAACTGCATTTGCAATTTTTGCATTGATGTACTATCGTGGGCGGTGACCCCTTACCTAACTGTGATCCCATTTTGTGTTGATCTATCGCGGGCGGTGACCCCACAGCTAACTGCGATTCCATTTCTTGATGATCCATTGTGGGCGGTGATCCCTGTGTTTAGTGTTGCTATTATTAACAGTGACACAACGTCAACTGCGATGACACTTTATTTGCTTTCGTGGGAGGCGACCCCCAACTTCTGGCACTTTTCCGCACAGGTACTTTCGTGGGCGGTGACCCCCTAATTAACTGTGTTTGCAAATACTGCGTTTATGTTCTATCGGGGGCGGTGTCCCCTAACTTACTGTGATTATAATTTTGCATTGATGTTCTATCGGGGGCGATGTCCCCCTACTTAACCGACTTTGCAATTCTTGCATTGATGTTCTATCGTGGGCGGTGATCCCCTAATTAACTGTGATTACAACATTGCATTTGTCTACTATCGTGGGCGGTGACCCCCTAACTAACTATGCTTTACAATTTTGCGTTGATCTACTACCGTGGGCGGTGTCCCCTTAACTAACTGTGATTCCACTTTGTGGTGATCTATCGTGGGCGGTTACTCCCTAATTAACTATGATTTACAATTTTGCGTTGATCTACTATCGTGGGCGGTGACCCCTTAACTAACTGTGATTCCATTTTGTGGTGATCTATCGTGGGCGGTGACCCCCTAATTACTTGGTTACTGTCTTGTATTGATGGGTTATCATGGGCGGTGACCCCCGCCCCCAATACAATGCTTTTAACGAGTAATGTGGTCGCAGTTTCCAAGCGTTTAGCCGTTCACTCAGTATTGGCTCTTCCACAATGTGTTGCAGGATGGCTCCATCTAAGAATGTTCGTCGAGGACGACCTCTGCGCCGGTGGCAACAAGGTCGCGAGCGGCTGCTAACCGCGCTGCCATTGCACGATCGGCAATGGGCCCGCCCCCAGCAGAGTGCCACGTCGTGCAGCACCTTGACGACGAGCCGGCCCTCCAGCAGGCCGTTCGTCCGGTAGCGGGCGCAGCCGCGGGTCGAGGAGGTACGACGGAGGAGCGCTTGTCGAGTATGGAACGCCGGCTTAAAGCTTCTGACAGGATGCTGCAGGAAGTCCACGCATTGGTACGTGGTCTGCAACAACTGCCTGCGACCAACGCCCTACCTGCACCGCCTCCAATAGCGGTCCCTGTGGCAATGGCGTCGTCTGCTGGGGGGGGGAGCCCGTCGCTCCGCCCATTCCAAGACCAAGGTCAGCCCCGTGGCCAGAGGACATATCTTCAGGTATCCATACAGGTAATGAAGTACACACTCTCCCCAGGGCATCCCAGGTTCTAGTAGCCTCGTTTGCAACTTCAGCCCTATCCCGTCATTCCCGCGTGTCTGACAAGCTCAAAGCCCAGATTTGGTCCGGGGATTATGTTAGTATTTCTTCATTGTTGCATGACTCCTCACCACAAAGATATTCTGTGTCAGTTAGGCCAGGCAGTGACGACGAGACCCCCATGTTCTGTGTCGCCCCTAGGGCAAGGAGCAGCACTGTGTCATTTGACCAATGGCTGCAAGGTTTCGAAATTTACATGTCTGTCTTTCTACTTCAGCCGCAACACATGTCAGAATCACACAACATGCTCATGTACATCCAGACGGTTCGTTCATTATATGAGAAGGGTGCAGACTGGCGGTCGTATGACGAGGCATTCCGGTCGCTTCGTCAGGCTAACAACTGGGGGTGGGGATCGGTTTGCTGGTACCTGTGGATGAATGCATCCGAGAGTCGCCCAGCTGCCACACCCAGTGGGGCCCCCTTTCGTAGCACGGGTCAGGCCAGCTGGGGTAATGCTAAGTGGCCATCCACCAAAACCTGCTTCGCATTCGATCGGGGGGAGGTCTGTAACGCAGCCACCTGTCGCTACACACACACACACATGTAGACGATGTGGTGGCCCCCACTCAGCGGCACGGTGCTATAGGCAACAAACCAAACCCAATCCTGCCCGACCGACATCAGCCACCGGCACACCTGCGGCCCATTCGTCGACTGCCAGTTCGCGACCAGCAGTTTTCAGGAGATAGTATGCCTACCCTAGTCTCTCCCGACGCACTTAGAGATATCCTTGTCGGCTACAATCATAATCTTGTTCCGTATCTTCTCAATGGCTTACAACAACAACCAGCATAACAAGATAAAGGGGTCACCAACGTCGAATTCCCTGCAGTAATAGACAGCAAGATAGGAGTAGCGCTAGGCAGAACCTTAGGTTCTTTTAATGTAGAGGGTTCCTCTGTAAATGATTTCATTCCCAAGGAAATATCCGTTATCCAATACGCAACTATACAGGATGCTATTAGGCTCATCAAACAGCAAGTGGACATAGAATCGGCCTTTAGGATTATTCCAGTCTCACCACTGGACCGACCACTTCTGGGTTTCCAGTGGAAGGGTAAGTTTTTCATGGATGCTGTCCTTCCGATGGGGGTCTCCAACGCTTGTGCGATCTTTGAGTCTTTCAGTACAAAAGTGGAGTTCAGTTGCTTTTAGGAAGTATATCAGAATTGCTTAACAGGTTAGGTCGTGGTGGGGTGGTCACAGGTTTGTGGGTGACCTTGTGGCGAAATGGCCCCACCTGTTTGTAATTAAATTTGTGTATTGGTGGTGGAATGTCTGTATTCTTTGCATTACATGTTCATGACGACTTCTTGATGTATATATGTTATCGTCATGCTTGTAGGAATGTGGGCTCTGAGAAACTTGCCGGACGGGGCTGTACATGTGTTCAGTTCCTGTCTGATTTGCTTTGAGGAGCTCACATTCCTGTTAATGTTCTTCCCAAAGTGGCTGCGTTGGTTATTGCATAAATATATATATATATATATATATATATATATATATATATCATATATATATGTATATATCATATATGTATATATATATATATATATATATATATATATATATATATATATATATATATATATATATATATATATATATATATATATATATATATATATATATATATAAATTAAATAAAAATGTGTATATATAGTATATATATATATATATATATGGATACATGTGTGTATATGTGTCTGTGTCTGTGTCAAAATTAAGGCGATTTATGGCGCGAACGGTTTACGCAATTTGCAACGGGTTCGCTTTAAGAGGCTTAATATGAAAATATTAATTATTATTAAAATCATATCTTATATGTCTGTGTTGATGATCTTTGCTTCAGGGTGTAAAGGCCAATAAAAGTAAAGCAAACACCATGAATTAAAATTTATACATATATATATAAGTTTATTTAAGTGAAATATATATATATATAATATATATATATATATATTAAATTTCATAAAAATGTGTGTGTATATATATATATATATATATATATATATATATATATATATATATATATGGATACATGTGTGTATATGTGTCTGTGTCTGTATGTGTGTATGTGTGTGTATGTATATGTGCGTATTATATATATATATATATATATATATATATATATATATATATATATATATATATATATATATATATATATTTATATGAGCATCAGCACACTCATTACCGTTCGCACCGTTGACTGTTGTGCAAGAATAGTTTATGTTTTAGCCACGGAAAATCATCCTGCATGTAAGCAGCTGTTTGTTTGGTACTTTGTGTACGCGCGCGCGCACACACACACACACACACACACACACACACACACACACACACACACACACACACACACACACACACACACACACACACACACACACACACACACACACACTGTTATTGTTTGGGCTGAGCAGGTCATGTGTCGATGAGGGAAGACAGCTATATTAACCTATAAATGTGAGGGAAGGTAACCGAAGCGACTGACAAAACAAAGATGGGACTTTGAAGAAGATGGATAGATTGGGAGGCTTACGCGACAGACACCGGGCGTTATCGGTCGTGCTCCATTCTGGACAACGCCCGCAAGGCATCAGTTGTCCGCAGTATTTATCCGTCAACTTGTCCGTTGAACAGGCGTCGTTCTTCTTCAGGGTTAGTTCAACTACAACGCACAGTTAACAATTACACTTGCAGCTACACAAGGCGGTTTCTGGCACCAAAGTCTTCCGTGAAACACTGTCTAAATTGACTATAATGACAATAATGACAATACACAAAACGCGCTGGATCATAACCTCTTATACACACATTTTGTTAGTAAAAGTGGTGTAATATGCAACATCAACAAGATTTCTGCCATGTCTTCGTTGACTTCAAGAAAGCATTTGACAGCATATGACATGCAACCTTATGGGAAACCGTTCGGAATACAACATTGGAGTCAGTCTTGTTCGAGCCATTGTTTCGGATCACCATTGGAATCCGCCAATCTTCTCTAACCCACTATATTTAACATGTTAATATAATATTAACAAAACCAGACTGATGCGATCACTTGCCATGTCAATATTTCTATACGCATGCGAAACATGAACTATTACAACCGAGCAACAAAGAAGAGTACAATCCATGGTATGAGCAGGTCTCACGAACATTCGGCCTGACAAAGACCATCCTGCAAAGCACCGTTAGTGGAGCAAGAAGAGGAAGACAGAGGAAGAGGTGGGAGGACAACATCAGAGAGTGGACAGGCCTGGACTCAGAGACACATAGGGCGACAGACGACAGGCAGAGGTGGATACAACTGGTTGCGAGGTCATCGGTGGTGCCCCATCAACACTCCGGGTTAAGGGATTGGTGATGATGATGGTGATTATTTCATGTTACCACTCCACGTCACACATCGAATCAGCGTGACTTACGTACTGTGACATACAGTGACATACTGTTTACTCGACACCTGGTGTTAGCTGTCAACTGTTGCACATTCATGATTATACACCTTTATCCAAATTGAATCCAATTTAGCAATATAATTGTTTGACATTTCAGTAATTGTTTTGTGAATGAATGCACAGTTGAACGTATAAAATTGAAGTTGATATGGGGGGCATAAAATCAAATTTTAACAAACCGTTCTTGTCAATGCAACTGTCGGTGATCGGATCAATGTACTTCCTATAGTACGCCGTATCGTTGTATACCTTGATGCGCTGTTTATCACTGGTGCAGCCACATTTCCCAGACAAACATTTCTGACTACCCCAACAGTTGTGACTGTCGATGCACGGTTCGTCGTAGTGGCCTGAAACATATAATTAGTATATTAATTGTTTTTATTGTGCTGCTGCAATGCAACTAGTTAAGTACACAATAATACATATAATACATAAAATGTTTACAAGATATTACTGACAGAGTGTTTTAGTCTTTTCATTCAATGTACGCACGCGTGTATGCATGTACACTGTACGTACACGCAGGCACGCACGTACGAATCTGTTCATCCAAAACAAGATTCAGTTAACTCGCTGTTTACTCTGCCCGGTTCTCGGTTCAACAAGTACTACTTGTTTAATGCATGGCCCTGAGTGAGTGAGTGCAGGTACTTAACCGTCAGATTTCCGTGTTTCGTTTTACTAATTTACAAGCTATTTTGCAAGCTTACAACAACTACAATATAAAAAACGATGTTTTCGATTTTGAAATCATTCCCACAGCCAAACAACACAAACAACACACACTCACGCACACGCACACACACACACACACACACACACACACACACACACACACACACACACACACACACACACACACACACACACACACACACATATATATATATATATATATATTGGATAATGTGTGTGTGTGTATATATATATATATAAATATATATATATATATATATATATATATATATATATATATATATATATATATATATATATATATATACTCAGTAGAAATCATACAGCGATGTTGTGAATGTCATTTTGTATACTAACCAGTGGTGAATATGTTTTCCGTGGTAATCGTGGTATTCTTAGGCACACACACCCCATCGCTGCCGCACTCACTGCCTAGTTCACATGTGTCGAAGAAGCCGAAGCACCTTTCTCCGTCCTTCTTCACTGCATGATATAATCAACTTGCACGTGGATAGAGTTATGTACAAGTCGATTGTATTGTTTACGTTAATAATGAATATGTCAGGTAAAATAGCCACACGTGGTCATGTTGAATAGAAATATGTGTTGGAGATAGTTGCAGCAGGCAGATATCGTTGCCCTAATTAAGGCAGTGGTTCCCAAAGTGGGTAATATTGCCCCATAGGGCGATTGTTGTGGCAGGGGGCGAACATTGTGTATGTTCTTTTAGAAATTGGCGCTATCTGGTTTTCGGGAGGCTGGAGGATTATTGTTGATCATGCATATTAAAATGACTTGACTTGAGCAAACATATTATCCAAACGTGGTTTATGGTTTATCACAGTTAAGCTGCAAAGATATATCATCTGGTTTTACACATACGTACCTTTAAGATAGCTGTTTTACAAAATCAAGACACTGGTTTGCTATTATAATTATAACATACTGCTGTACTTCAGCTCATAATGTCAACGATGCCAGTATTCGACGGCCTACCTGGGATACGGATTTATTCCGACCTCAAACAATGAACATATGTATGCCGATGTATTTGATTTACTCCCAAGTATTATCGAATTGTTGGGGCGCGGTGGTGTGGCGATTCTCAATTGAAAGAACCCGGGTTCGAATCCTCTTGCTGCCGTTTCGAAACTTTGGCAATTTCGTTCATCCCACGTTGCCACAGTTCACTCAGAAGTATAAACGAGTCCCGCGCGCTAATTGCAGTGTGGTTAAATACTTCCAGGGAAATCGAGAAGTTGGAATGAATAGGTCTGCCAGGGTATAAGTGTAAAGCGCTTTGAGCAGTCCAGTGGATTAGATATAGAGAAGAATATACCTCTTTAATGAAGAAATGGAGCTATCTAGGTCGAAGATGATTGAGCACATTCAGCGCAAGCACCAACAAAAGAACAATTGCCAATTATCTTTTTTTAAACCTCTGCGCAATCATTCTTAAGAGTGCATTCTCAATAACATCATTCTTTAATTCACTGTTACCTATTTTCCTCAGATATCACTGCGAGTGTAATTATTGTTGTTGAATAATTCGATTGCATTTTTTAAGTTTCAGTTTCAGAATGCAGCTTTCGATATGATCTCAATCATAGTAAATATGGGGCAGCAGCTCACCTTTCGTACAAAATGCGTAACCTTGGTAATAATCAAGCTCATAGCCAACGTCACAGCGGCATCGTCCTTTGTCACACTGGTCAAACTTGAAGCAGACGCCGTGGACGTAATCGCAGTCTGAGTTGCTTGTACAGATGGTGGATTCTCTTTCATTTCCTGTAGTAAGATTTAACAAGATTTAGCAAGATGGCAAATGGACAAGGAAGCCGTTCGCTTATCGAGAGGTATAATTATTATGTAACGATTGCATTTGTCTTTTGTTTAATTTTACATTTACATATAATGCAATAATTATTTTTATAATGTTGCCCATCCATTATCAAATTAAAACGCGTAAACGCGATTGAATGTTTAAATCCGAAAGTTTGATCGACATTATATTTTCCCTTTGGTATATACATTTGCAAACTAAACTCGCGCGTTCATACGCACGCACGCACGCACGCACACACGCACAAACGACAAATACACGAACTTGCACAAACGACAACAAATACCGGATGCAACAAGTGGAGTCAACATAACATGTGTCACCATAAAGAAGATGTTAACAAGATTTAAAAAGATTAAACAAGATTGCCATCCAATGCAAAGGCCCATATAAAAAGTGGACAAAGAACTGCTTGCTTATTGACAGTCCAACAATTGTTCAACAATGTGTAACCCGCCCTCTGAGATATTTGTCAAATTGGTTTAAAAAAATCACGTTGCTAGCATTTGCACAAGCTGTAGATAATCTATTCCATTTGTTGATTGACCTCTGTGATAATGAGTAATACTCCAACCTACACTGATCCTTCACAAACGTTACTTCTTGTCTTCTAGTTCTACTATATTACTATCCAATCATAGGAGGAATAAAAACGCACTTCCCATTCACAGTACTAAATTACCATAGCTGCAGTTCACGCTCAACACCAAACATAAGAGAAATCGAAAATACAACTTACAGTTCATGCAGTTCGCCACACGCAGGGGGAATAAACACGCACTTCCAACTCACAGTACTAACTTACCGTGGACGCATATCGCGATCGCCGCCACCAACAGCAGGAATAAACGTGCGCTCTGCAATGAATATAAATTATAGTTACATGATACTTCTTTGATGCAGTCAGATCATTGAAGAAAGAAAACAACACATAAACGTTCAAGATTACAAATCTTGCATGGAACAACATTATATAAGACAACTCACAGGTGTTTTATTCGTTCGAATTTTTTGCTCGTCTCATTTCAAATTCATTTTGCAAAATTTCAAACCTACACTGTGACATGCTAGCTCGTTTGTACAACTTTTGTATGAAGATTTTTGTGAAATCATCAGACAAATTATTAAACTATTTAATTCTGCATGCAGAATTTATTGGAGTGAAAAAATGGAAACGTTGAAAAGTCACCATTTTCGCCCTTTGTGAAATTTCATAACTTTGTCAACTGACCGCCGAGAGGATGTAAGTCACGCCCATAATCAGCCTTAACCCCATAAAGTGTTTATCGACTAAAAGTATCTATCGACTAAAGTCAATTTTGTCGATGATTTGAGGAAAAATTGCACTTTTTAATAAAATTGACTGCAGCTATTTCCTAAGCTATTCACACTCCACATATTAGGACATCAATAATCCGCATTCGCGATAGGCTAAATCTGATGAGGATGCAGTTACAAAATGTGTTATCTTTATTTACGGGACAAGATATATTAATATATGTTGTTACGATCACCATTAGATAAACATGCCGGAAATA
This sequence comes from Lamellibrachia columna, assembly GCA_963662155.1. Taxonomy (NCBI): domain Eukaryota; kingdom Metazoa; phylum Annelida; class Polychaeta; order Sabellida; family Siboglinidae; genus Lamellibrachia; species Lamellibrachia columna. The sequence goes on along the minus strand of OY759270.1, from coordinate 50,464,125 downwards.
TATCAATTATCGAATATATATATATATATATATATATATATATATATATATATATATATATATATATATATATATATATATATATATATATATATATATATATATATATATATATATATATATATATATATTTGATGATTCGTCCGATTGTATTCGCGACCAGCGTGGCGCCACGACTATCCAGAAAATCATAGCGCCAACGGCAGTAAGAATGCGACCACTTAATAGCTCACCGTCACACCGCCGCACAGCACTGGTATCAGTCAGTATTCGGGGTTGCTATGTTTGGCAACAAACCGAAATAGGACACGCATGTGCAAATGTGTGTGTGTGTGTGTGTGTGTGTGTGTGTGTGTGCGTGCGTGCGTGCGTGCGTGCGTGCGTGCGTGCGTGCGTGCGTTCGTGCGTGTGTGTTTGCGTCTGTGTGTGCGTGTGTGTGTGTGTTTGCGTCTGTGTGTAAATGTCTGTGTGTATGTATATATGTATGCATGTATGTGTGTATGTGTGTATGTGTGTATGTGTGTAAGTGTGTATGTATGTATGTATGTATGTATGTATGTATGTATGTATGTATGTATATATGTATGTACATATGTATGCATGTATCAGTCAATATTCATCAATCGTCCGTCATTAACTGATACTTAAAGCGAAACAAAAGGTCATGGTTTGGGGGTTATTCAATTAAAGAACAAAAACTAGCCATGTGCAACTAAGATCAAGAATATCTAAGAGGTAAGAATATTTAAGAGGTATGGGGAGCCAACCCGTCATTTCTCTGGTTGACTGAGGACTGACAGGTTAACCAGCGCGACCGATAAGCGCATGCGCAATTCTATGAAAATCGGCTAAGACTACCCATGACGTGACGCAGGGTTATCTAACATTATGGCGCGGCACATGAAATTAATATGCTGTGTGCTTAACAAGGTTTTCCTAGTAAACCACAGGAGGGTTAGTCTTAATTGTAGTAGCAAATGGTTATGTTTAGTAACCTTCTTGGGAGCATAGGCTCAGTATCATGACTTGTGTTTTCTTTTAAACAAACATTGAATGATTTTGAAGAATAATGACAACTTTACCATGGAGCCCACTCTAGAATTTATTTGACCATTAATTTTCTTCCAAAAAGAAATAGTTTTCGCCTGAACATTTCCTGCTGACCCTCGTGGCGCAGGGTTATCTAAAGTACGGTGTGGTCCATAAAATTAATACGCTGTGTGTTCGACAAGTTTTCCCAGTAAACCACAGGTGGGATATTCTTATTTGTAGTTGCAAATGGTTATGTTTTAGCAATTATTATAGGAGCATCAGCTCAATACCGTGACTTGTGTTTCCTTTTAATCAGTAAATATTTTTTATCCAAAAAGAAATAATTTTCGCAGCAATATTTTAGTCTGAGTGCATTCCACACAATGGACGTGCAACTAAGAAAACCATCGCTATAACACGTGTCTTAACTGTGAAGACAACTAGTTAAATTATCTAATGTACCAGGTTTTATTGCAGGACAGAGTAGCTAAGTCATTGCAATTGCACAGATCTAGAAAATTAAGTGATATCGGAACTCAATGGAGTGTAGAAGCGTCACTGTATGATATATTCAAGGAGACCGAAAAACTACAGGTGCCTAACAAGTGTGCACGCGCTGAAGTTTTGTGATAATCTTGAAAGTAATATTTTTTTGAAACAAGAAATTCCAACTGTCAAACTAACAAGATCAGTTGCAATAGTTTTGGTGAGAGAAAAAGATACACACAGGCAAATACCGCGAAGATCGCGAATATGATAAAAACAACAATGCCATGTTTGGGAAATACTGTGTAATACTGTGTAAACAAACATTTCAATTATGTAAAAGATAACTTAGCAGAGGTTGTTGCTGTTACACCTGCGGTTACCACCAAACTACACGACGAACGTCGCCCAGTCCTTTTGACACACTGTACAAACAGCTGCTACTATAAACATTAAAAATTATTTAGACTGTGTACAACAATGCGTTAAACCTATTAAGACTCCATACAACGCAGTACCAAATACTAGACGCTACACAGTAGACCACGGTTACGCTACGTCCGGCTGTACAGTAGTGCCTAATATAGTGCCCGGATAAAATTAACACATTATCCGATTTCAATGATTGTACTTAGTAACTCTATTCACCCAGAAAATATTACACCAGGGATGTGCACACTACTAGGAGTATTGCCTATTGAAGTACAGTATTGCAACACTTAATTTAATGCGAATTATTTACAATATTTTGTGGAAAATGGCAATATAACATTGCTTGTTTTTCAAACGTATTTGCAAATACTCATAATATTTTTCAATTACTTTCAAGGGTATTAAAATACGTATTATGATTAGTTTATTTTTCCAATTTGTTTTTTAAATTCAGATGTTTGTTCGCCCTAAGAATCCATAATACCAAAAACGTATATTTGTCGAATATGAAATAAACAATACTTCCATAATAACATGTTTTATTATTATTATCATTATTATTCAATGCTATCATGTGTACTATGTCTTAGAGCGGAAAGGTATTGGATTTTTTTTGGGGGAAAACAAAAGTACTGTATTTAAAGTGTTTTTTTGACAGTGATATATTACATTGTGAAGCGGATTTGAAGATGCGCATGGATTTTGGTAATGACATTTCTGTAACACCAGTAGGTGTAATTTGTCTTGCCAAAATTGTCAGTTTTGATGGTAATCGCGTTTGTGAAAAAAATTAAATAACTATAAGTATACGATTTTGAAAGTAGTCGTTCAGCCCTTTAGTACCATAGTTTCAGCGGGTGATGGAGTTTTATAAAATGGTTTAATTTTTTTACACTCACACGACACGTTAACATGGACAACAACATTAAATTCAACTGTTGTCTTACCACAGTAGCAGAAACTGCCGCGTTCAGATCGAAACACAAGTGGTCTAGCCCGGAGATCACACCCACAATATATAACAATAATATATAAAATACTTCTATTGCGCTAAATTCCTCGGGAGACCCAAGCTCGGCAGTGCACCAACACAAAAGGGGTTAAGTAGTTTATAATCGATAAACAAGCTCGGCAAGTTTAAACAGGTGGGTTTTTAACTTATGGGGGTAAGACATCCCAGACAGCTTCGGTCATCTAATTCTGTTCTACGTTTTGTTCCCCGTGTTAAGACAAATGTCAGAACTAGAGCTTTTTCAGTTGCTGCACCGACTCTGTGGAACTCACTCTCTATTAGTGTTAAGTCTGTAGGAAATATAACAATTTTAAAGCATGACCTGGAAAAACAGACCGGGTCAGACTGGTGTTGTTCTTGAGATGATTGGAGAACGAACCACGTGATCAATGGGTTCCCCGTCAGTACACAGGTACAAAATAAGGGATCGTATCTGTTGTATCTAGTAGTTTAGATATAGTCAATCTCGTATTTACGCAGAGGAATAGAAGTGCGTTTATTGAATTCACATTTGCGGCGCTACATCACACTATGCCTTGCACGCGCGTAGCCGCGTCATCCATAGTACGTCATCACATTAGCATGCACCAAGTAACTTGTGGCTCATTACAATATTGTTGTAAACACAGCATTCTTCCCCCACTTGGAATAAAAGTCAATGAAGGGCTCAGGCAAATACTAAAGTTCAAAAGTTCAAACATGCTTATACTATGCTAAAACATGATCATTAATTACGCGATCGGTGGAGAGGAGAGGTTGCTAGCACATCACTCTAGTCTATTCAGTGAAATCTTTGAACCTCACAGGCGGTTTACGAAGCCTGCTGGAGCGTCGAACGACTTGCGATGATAGGCACGGCTTCAGCGTTGGTCTTGCGAGCGTGTTGTCGTGCGTGTTGTCGCGCGTGTTGTCGCGCGTGTTGTCGTCGGTTGTGAAGTCTAAATCGTCGGTGTCGTTGTGGTACGTGTCGTGTGGTAGCGAATGTGTCGCATTCAATCGTTTGAAATGCGAGATGTGTCGCGTGATCGTGTACATCCCTCTTTTAGCTGTTACGAGAGTTCCTTTTCGTCGTACAACTTCGAGTGGTCGCGGGTCGAATGGTGTTGTTAACTTGTTCCTCCGAGGTTGTCGGACGAGAACGATTTCCCCAACTTGTAGCTGAGATGGCTTTGCGTTTCGTCGTTTGTCATAGTAATCTTTTGATTTCGCTTTGTTGGCGGTGTCTCGACGTTGTAGTTTCTCATGAAGCTCAGAAACGCGAGTCTGTTGTGGGAGTTGTGGGAGTGTGACGTTTAGTTTCCTTCCATACAGTGCTTCCGCGGGCGATACACCTGTCCTACAATGTGGTGTGGCGCGATATTGTCGTAGGAAGTTGTACAACTCCTGCTTCCAACTCCGATTTTCCACATGAGCCGCTCTGATGGCTTTCATTAGAGGAGCCATAAAGCGCTCTGCCTCGCCGTTAGCGCACGGGCATATCGTGGTTATTTTCTTGTGTGTGAACCCGATATATTGTGCGAACTTGGTTAGTTCACTGCCGTTGAATGGCGGGCCGTTGTCTGATTTGAGTACATCCGGGATGCCGTGACGAGCGAACATGCTGTCCAACTTGGGAATCACGCTGGAGGCTGCAGTCGACGTGACTATCTCCACCTCCGGAAATCTGCTGAAGTCATCTATGACTACAAGTATCAGTTAGCCTGTAAGCAATGGTCCCAGGAAATCAGCTGACAGATTCTTCCATGGTGCTGACGGAATCGGCGTCGAGATCATCGGCTCAGGTGTCATGGGTGTGCTAATTGTAGCTTGACAAGCCAGGCAACTTTTTACCTGCCTCTCGGCCATGCTGTCGATCGCGGGAAACCAAACTTTCTCGCGTAGTAACATTTTGGTCTTTACAACACCCTGGTGGCCCACGTGTGCAAGTTCAACTGCTCTTTGTTGTAGAATAGACGGCAGTACGATACGAGTACCTCTTAGTACGATTCCACTGCATGTTGTCAGTTCATTTTTGACATGGACATAGTCATGAACGAGTGTGTCGTCCCAGCGACCAGTTTGTATAGCCCTGGTGAGGGCTTGCAGAACTACATCTGTCGTCATGTGCTCTTTGACCTCAACAGCGGTCATGGCTTTCGGGATGGCTGCATTGCAGATGTATCGCACGTACTCCTCGGTCGAGTCGGTTGTTCCTTTCGCATATGGGTGTCGACTTATATAGTCGGCTGGATTCCGGTCGTCTTTGCCGGGTCGATACTTCAGTTCAAACTGGTAGGGAAGTAGACGTAATCTCCATCGCTCAATCCGTGCGGACGCAGGACGCTGACTCTTGAATATTCCGAGTAGTGGCTGGTGATCTGTGTGGATCGTGAAGCTTGCACCGTACAGATATAGGTGGAAATGCTCTGCGCTCCAAACAACTGCTAGCATTTCACGCTCTGTTTGAGAGTAGCGTCTTTCGACGTCTGATAGTGCTCGGCTTGCGTAGCTGACTACCTTTCCATTTTGCGTGAGGATAGCCCCTAAGCCGAGAGGGCTGGCATCGACGAATACTTCCGACGACTTGTTGGGGTCGAAGTAGGTCATCGTGCTCGTGTTCGTCAGCGCGTGTGTTAGCGCCTGGAACGATTGTTCGTGTTTAGGCTGCCAATTCCACAGTTCGTCTTGTTTGGTTAATTCTCGCAGTGGTGCAACGATGTTGGCGAAGTCGGCAATGAATCGAGAGACATACTGCGCCATGCCAAGTAGAGAGCGTACTTCTGATGGGTTTGTTGGTCGCCTCGCCTTCGAAATTGATTCGAGTTTCTTTGGGTCAGCACGCAGTCCATTCGCACCGAAAACGTGTCCGTAGAAAGTGACAGTTGGCTGCGAGAATTTGCATTTTTCTCGGTTCAGGCGAACGTTGTTTTCTCTTAACCTGTCCAAGACTGCTCTCAAATTCGCATTGTGTTCTACAGGCGTCTTGCCGTGAACAATAATGTCGTCTGAAATATGTCTTCACCCATTCAGGCCGTGTAGAAGTTCTGCGATCGTATTCTGAAAGATTTCCGATGCGGCGTTAATGCCAAACATTAACCGTTTGTACCTGTAGAGAGCGACGTGTGTGCTGAATGTTGTGATTTGTCGACTTTCAGGGTCGAGTTCCAGTTGATGATATCCGGCTCTCAGGTCGAGTGTACTGAACATTGTCGCACCATTCAGATCTGTAATTAGGTCATCGATGGTGGGCATTAGATGTTTTTCTCGTTTTACTGCTTTGTTGGCTTCGCGCATGTCAACGCAGATGCGCACGGCTCCCGTTTTCTTTGGCACAACGACAATCGGACTCACCCACGGTGTCGGGCCGTCCGTCTTCTCGATCACGTCGTCTGCTTCGAGTCGTGCTAGTTCACGTTCGACGTCCTTACGTATGTGGAACGGTATGCGGCGATGCTTTTGCTGTTTTGGCGTGACAGTCTCGTCGATGTGCAGTGTGATCAACCTGTCCTTGACCTTTCCCATTCCTTCGAATAGGTCGCTGTAGTCCTCTATGACCTTGACCTTGTCATCAGCTGTCGTGATCTGTCTCGCCATCGTCAGTATCTTGAGGTTCTCGGCCGCTGCATAGCCAAGCAAGTTTCAACTGTTGCCTTCGATCACATGAAAAGGCACTGATAGTTGCTCACCATTGTGTTGCAATTCGAAGTTCGCCATGCCAAGCACAGACAGTGGCGTTGTCGCGCCATACGGGAATACGCGAGTTGTCGTGGGCTGCAATGTTGGCTTCACTCTCAGGCTGTCATACGTGTGAGATTCAAGAATGTTGACTGATGCTCCTGTGTCCACTATCATTTCTACCTGTTGACCTTGAACTTGGATGAGGCGTTTTGGGATGCGCTGTTTTCCCAGTGCGACGTGAACTTGCTCATCTTCTGGACACGTAGTGAACACGTACTCTTCATCGTCATCGTTGGTTGCAGCGTGTATTGTCACGGTGTTCGCAACCGGATGTCGCGACATTGGACGCGTTACATGTTGGGTAGTGCGCCGTGATGATCGACAAACTGATTCGAAATGTCCGATTTTGAGGCATGCATTGCACTTCCTGCCGCGCGCCGGGCAACCAGAACGATGTGGTAATTGATTACCGCAGTAATTGCAGGCCTTAACGTGTTGGTGTCTGATTGTAGCATCGGGGCGATTGGTCGAGTTGTAACGCGCACCTCTGTCGCCAAAAAATTGCGATTTCTGTATGTGGACCGTCCCCTGGCGGATGACTGTGAAGTAGTGGCGTTGATTGGACGATCAGCTTTCGTCCCACCTTCGACGGCGTTTGCTTGTTGCTCGCTTAACTCAAGCGCTCTAGCGGCGGCGATCAGCTTGTCCAGCGATAGATCGTCCCGCAACGCACGTCTGCGTAGCGGTTTAGATTGACAGGCAAAAATAATTTGGTTAGCGATCTCCCTGTCGACGTTTGCAAAGTCACAGGATTTTGCCAATTTGCGTAACCGTGTTGCGTAATTGTCAATCGTTTCCGTCTCACCTTGTGTAGCTTGGCGAAAACTATATATCTCAAAAGCGGTGTTAGTTTTCGGCGTGAAATAGTCAGTCAGTGCGTTGGCGGCTGTTTGGTAAGCATTGACGTCATCGGTGACGTCAGACACAATCAGCGTGTCGAATAATTCGTCGACTTCGTGTCCCGCGTAATGGAGAAGCAACGCGCGCATGCGCGTCGGCTCGCTGACTGCCATGGCCGTGGTCAATCGTTCAAAACGGTCTAGCCATTTTCTCCAACGAGGTCCCAAATTGCCATCCATTCGCATATCAAACTGTGCAAACGCGGGTAGAGCCATTGTAGACGTAGCAGTGGGTGTTTGTGGAATTACGGGATCAGCTGTAGATGTAGTACTTACAGCCGTGTTCATGCCGCACGCCAGAAGTAGCAATGACGTCAGCGGAGCGAGCGCCGTTCTTGTCGAAAAAAACAGCGGCGTGTTCCGTTCATAAATTCACCATTTAGAGAACTCCAGTCCAACTCCGTAGCTCGTTTCCACTGCATAGGCGTCTATGACTGTGGGTTATAGTATACCTCGTCGCCAGATGTTGTATCTAGTAGTTTAGATATAGTCAATCTCGTATTTACGCAGAGGAATAGAAGTGCGTTTATTGAATTCACATTTGCGGCGCTACATCACACTATGCCTTGCACGCGCGTAGCCGCGTCATCCATAGTACGTCATCACATTAGCATGCACCAAGTAACTTGTGGCTCATTACAATATTGTTGTAAACACAGCAGTATCAAACTCAATGTCAGATCTGATCTGAACACGCATGTTTTCGCTGGAATAAATCGGCGTGTCAACTACTGCGTCTTTTGCTCTATGGTCGTTGTTTAAATTGCACCCCACCACTTGATAGGCAGTACGAAAAAACACAGCTAATTTTTAGACCCCTGTTCCACGCAAAAAACTATCAGGTGTCCCGATACCTCTCTTTCATCGTTTGTAAAGCACAACTTTCCCTCATTTCTCGAAAGCACATCCAGACCCTCCAGGTTTGTAAGTTTCGTGTAAATGCACAACTACGATCGAATTATGTCGAGGGCGTCGTTACACTTCGTGGCCAAGAGAACGTGTACCTGCAACTGTCAATGTATCGTCTGTCACATTGACAGTTGTCTGTCATGACAAAAGGGAGCCGAGTGTGTAAGCCTCCCCTGCTGGTACATAGCCTCTCCACAGACAAGACTCTAGTACAACCTCCCCGTGGCACACCGTGGATACTGGGCACCTTGAGAATGTGCTAGGGATCTACAAGAAGGAAATCTTTTAAACACCAGCCCGGGTTTTGATTTAAAACCCGGGCTGGTGTCGCTCGATAGTCATGCAGACAGCTCACCTAGGAGAATGAAATTTCTGATCTAAAAACCCAGACAGGAGGGCTCCATAGTCTCGGGAGACAATTAACTCACCAACTGGGAAGGAAACATCCGAAAATATACCGCACTGTAGGTCAGCCAGGACAACGCTGCTAAGAATATCACGTCCCAGATACATGAATGACACAGGTACAGAAAGTCGATATGATGACCGCGTCCTGGGTAGCCGACAGCGACCTAAATGCGAAGTCCGGATACGAAGTTTGAATGTGGGAACGATGGGGAGGGGAACCAGCAGAAGTGACAAACATGTCGGATAGAAGGAAATTAGAGGTTGTGCATCCAAGAGACCAAGTGTAAGCGAGGACAGTATCAAAGTATCACAGTGTCAGTATCGTAGTATCAGACGAAATCAGTACGGACGGGGTGAGCATGTGGCCAGCATGTGACGGTGAGCATGTGGCCACATAGCACAAACCCCAGTTTGTGTTGCGCATGCAGAAGAGGAGAGAGGATAAAGTAGTGGGGCAAAAGACCATCAATTGGTGGAAATGTAGTTGAGACACAGCCGTTGTATGCAAAAAGACGATAGACTATGAGAAACTTGGAACATCAGAACAGTGGAAGTAGAATGGAAGGCTTTCGAAGATGCTTTTGTTGGCGTAGCAGAGAAGCAGTTTGGCAGAGCGTCTGGAAAAGAGATCCTCTTCAATAAAGATAAACCAAACTTGGTAGACGGAAGAAATAGTGAAAGCAATCGGAGAAAATTTAAATATATGGAAGATAATAGAAGTGATCAAGGAGAATGGGGAAATAATCGAATATAACATTACAGCAACTTTATGGACAGAAGAAGGCGGTTAGGAGAGCCGTGGACAGAGTAAAGATGGAAATGGAGCAGAGAATTAGACGAGGATTACGGAAAGAAGTTGATATATAAGATGGCACGAGAGAGGAATGAGGACAGCGAGGACGTTATAACTGGATCAGTAATCAAAGACAAGAAAGGGAAGCTAGTCCCTGACAGGAAAGATGCGTTACAGATCTTTTACATGTCGGCGGCACATCTCCGTTGTCACGCCCGCCAGGGAGTAATTGAGCTCCAGGCTTGAATAGCAGCGGTCGGCTTTGATGATTTGTGCGATTGTATTCTCCGACTAGCGTGGCGCCATGACTATCCACAAAACTAACGCCAACAGCAGTAAATATGCGACCATTTAATGGCTCAGACGACAAAACTAGTTTCACGTATCAGCGCCACACCACCACACAGTACAGGTGGGTTCAGCCTACTGTTACGTTTCCCATTGGCGACCATGTTAACGTTTTGCACGATTATAAGAAAACGGGACCATCAAAAATTATAAATCATCATCTCATTGACATGCTGGTAGAGTTTACTCAAAGTTTCGCACTTCTAACTCATTTAAGATGCCTGAACGTGCCATACCCGTCAATTTTTACAAATTTTTGCATGAATTACTACGCACACGTGCCTTGTGGCGAAAAAATTGCCAAAAATCCTTCCGCCTATTGAAATCATCTAATAATCTACAGTTACACTGCCAACATGTTCTACTAGCAAATTTGCCAAAGTGCCTGGCTCAAATGCAGTTATGTCAGATGATATGATTTTTTTTTATTACACGTATCTAAAATTACTGTGCCCTACATTCTGTAGCACACCAGGAAGTGTAACTGAGGCATGATCCCTGATGTCAGTCAGTATTCGGGATTGCTATGTTTGGCAACAAGCCGAAGTAGGTCACGCATGCTCACTACCGCATAGGGCAGAACAACATCAACAAACAGCTGTCCCTGTTTGTTCCAAGGTTATGTGAATTACTTCAGTAGTGGAAACTATATCTGATTTAGGAGTTGGTAGATTCGATAGAAAGGGAGATAAATACGAGGTTCAAGTGTTTATGGTATTATATGATATTTATAATATAATATTACTTCTGATAAGTTGTCCATTTTCCATACTCAGTATTGTAGTAAATAGGTAGCATGGTAAGTTTTTAAATTTTTAGGTGTTTATGATATTATATGATATTTATAATATATTTGTTTATCATATGTTGTTCATTTTTCATACTCAGTATTGTAGTAAATAGGTAGCATGGTAAGTGTTTCAATTGCACGCGCGTGTGTGTGCGTTCGTGCGTGCGTGCGTGCATGAATGATAAATCTATGAAAGTAAATATGTAGTATGTACGTATATAATATATACTTGTTTTATTTGTTTGCATATATATATATATATATATATATATATATACACACACACACACACATATATATATATATATATATATATATATATATATAATTAAGTGACATATGAAGTCAGTGCATGGAGAGTAGAAGCGTCTCTGTATGGGAGACACAAGGAGACGGAATAACTACTGCTGCCTAACACATGTGCACACGCTGAAGTTTTGTGATAATCTTGAAAGTAATATTTTTGAAAGAAGGAATTCCAACAGTCAAGGTCAGTTGCAATAGTTTTGGCGACAGAAAGAGACACATACAGGCAAGTACCGCGAAGACCACGAACGTGGTAAAAACATCAATGCCATGTTTGAGAAATATGCTGTGTAAACAAAAACTTAAATTATTTAAACAAGAACTCTGCAGAATTGTTATCTATTACACTCTGTGGTTACCGTCAAATTACACGAAGAACGTCGCCCAGCCCGTTTGACACACTGTAGAAATGGCTGGTAACTATACACCGCGCTGTATTAAAATGATTTAGACTATGTACAACAATGTACAACAATGTACATAGTACAACCTATTGAGACTTCGTGCAACGCAGGACCAAAAGTTACTCACCGTCTGGATACACATCGTGTCGGTCCAGCAATCAGTTTGCTACTGCTCAAGCCCTGAGTGGTTTACACAAATGGTTCGCTTATCGAGACGTTGAGACGTTGCTCTATTATATGCCGCTAGCTAAAATTAATGGCTTGCAAAAATTAATACATTCCACCGACAAACACAATAGAGAATATCAGCTCATCCTAGACGCTACACAGTAGGGAGTCAGACCACTGTTACGCTACGTCCGGCTGTACAGTAGTGCCTAATATAGTGCCCGGATAAAATTAACACATTATCCGATTTCAGTGATTACATTTAGTAACTGTATTCACCCAGCATGTTTGATACTAGGGATGTGCACAATACTCAGAGTGTTGCGTACTGCAGTACAGTATTGCAGTACTCAATTTACTACAAATTGTGTTCAGTACTTTGTGGAAAATCGCAAAATAACATTGCCAGTATTTCAAAAGTATCACAAATACTCTCAATATTTTTGCATTGATTTCAAGGTTATTGCAGTAGGTATTATGATTAGTTTATTTATTTTTATTTTTTTTAAATTCACATTTTTGTTCGCCCTAACAATCCATAATACCGTCTGCCAGGGGGTGAAGTGTAAAGTGCTTTGAGCGGTCCTACGGACTGGATACCGCGCTATATAAGAACTTACCTTTAGTAGTAGTAGTAGTAGTAGTAGTAGTAGTAGTAGTAGTAGTAGTAGTAGTAGTAGTAGTAGTAGTAGTAGTAGTAGTAGTATTCAGTGTTATCATATGAACTATGTTATAGAGCGGAAAGGTATTGTGAAACTAACAGTACTGTATTTCAAATATGTTTTGACAGTGAGATGTTACACTATGATATTAGCCGGATTTGAAGATGCGCATGAATTTTGGTAATGACATTTAATACATATAAACATGTTTTGTCAAAACTGCCAGTTTCATTTATCCACAATCACATAACACGTTAACAAGGACATCAACATTAAATTGAACTGTTGTCTTACCACAATAGCAGAAACTGCCGCGTTCATATCGAAACAAAAGTGGTCTAGTCCCAGGGTCACCCCCATGAGCTGTGGGTACCCACGTCAGGTACAAAATAAGGGGGCGTATCAAACTTAACGTCAGATTTGATCAGAACACGCACGTTTTCGTTGGAATAAATCGGCGTGTCACTTACTGCACCCCAACTCTTGATTGGCAGCACAAACAAACACAGCTAATTCTTAGTCCACTTTCCACAACAAACTATTTGGGGGTCCCGAAGCCGCTCTTTCGTCGTTTGTAAAACACTACCGCAACCCCCCCCCCCCCACCCCAGTAGGAGGTCGGCGGCGGTGGTAGTATTAAGCCCGCCATACACATACCGACTTACACAATTACTTACAGGCTAACCTTGCCGATGTAGGCAGTGCAATAGGCACATATTAAATCTCGCGGTTTATGTTATTTGTTGACGACATCACGAAATCTCGTAAGATCGGTCAAATCTGTTCGCGCGTTGTTTTACACGAGAAAGAACGCCGGCGTGCATAGGCAACCGGCGGCACTTTTCGTGATCATTCGAGTGACATTGACATCACGTAGTTGGTGTAGTTGCGTGTCAACGATCTGTTCGCACTGGACGAGTTCCCGAAATATCAGAGGCTACACAGAAGGCAAGCACGCGAAGAGATAAGTGCGTTAAGTCCCAATTACGTTACTATTTCCGACTCGCGTGTTGTGAAACGCTCAATTCTGTGTAAATAAGCACATCGTAATCTTCGTGTTCTATAAGATTAGTACACGTGTGTTGCATGGGTGGGTAAGGGGGGAGGTGGATAATTGTAAATTAATACAAAGGAATTTAATACTGAATAATCTGTCAGTATACTGTTTTTGTATTAAAGTTAACGAAGGCCTACACTTGAACATTGACAGTGACTCTGCAGTAGAGGAGAGTACAGTGTAGTTTGTAATAGTTAGTTACAAAGTTATCAGGGCTATGCTGAATCAATAGCTATGCTATTGGAATAGCCTTAGCTAAACCTTAGGAACATTGAGCATTCAGGGCTGGTCTATGATACTACCGGGGCAGGGTAATGTCCACACCTTTCATGTTTTATCCCATCCACCTTTCAAATTGCATATGCCCAGTACAAAATAAAAGTAAATAACCACAGTGGCAGAGACATTGTGCAGCCTAGCTGGGATGCCAACCCCCTTTCTGATTGGTACCCCCAGGGCCCTCTACATCAATATAAATGTTTTCAGACAACAGGGCCGACCATTTTTCCACTTTCCTGATTCCCCCGATCTCAACCGTCTCATTGGCAGAGATGTTCATTCTATGCAAGCCGTGAAATCAATGGTTGATGGCAACTGTTTGTTTAGCAACTTCTCAATGTGCCTCACATGCATTATTTTTAACTACTTGGACATATTGATTTTCCATCTGTATAAATAATCAATATATATATATATATATATATATAATATTAATTGCTTTAAACATGACATATATTTGAATGTATTTATTAGTTGGGTGTTTTACATTGAATGGTAACTGTGAAATCGTGATTGTATATTAAATATTTGTTTTGTGATTATTTAAATGTTAAATCACTGCTGTTAACATAGTTGAAAAGCAGTTGAGCGTGACAGAGAAGGAAGAGCAATCCTCCTTGATGTCATTAACCAAATTACTACAGTGAATTTTATCCTCATGACCCATTTCCTTGCATATGTCATCGGGATTATGGGGCTGCTCTCCCTGACAATGCAGAAACACAGTGCAACATATGGTCACATAAAGCTTGACAATACCAGTCACATATGTCAGTTGTGAGCAAAGTAATGTAATAAATAATAAATAATGCCATCAAGACCAAATCAAGAGACGAGCTGAGTATCAACCATATTCATAATTTAATGTTATTATACTTAGAATCTCCACAAATAAAAGTTTAATTATTAAAATGTTTTTGAGATTTGGGTTAAACAATCGTCGGGGGTTCCATACCATGAAAGAAAGTGAGAAATCTTGATTAGAACTTCAGTTAAATAAACTGCTCTATGCTGTTGTTACATGTGTCAGAACTGTGTTATCTTATTCTACTATTAAATATGTTTCCGACATGCCTGACATTGTGCATAACGTGTTTGCTTTTGTAGTTGAAGGCCCTCCCAATGTGGCAGATCTTCTGAAGCTGCTTCTTAAAGTTGTGTCACTAGCCTCCATGGTTAGATATGAGACGTCCAGTGTTGTTACACATGCCTGAAATCATTATTCTTTTTTATCACTAGTCTTGTGATCTGATTGTAATTTTATTTTCTCATTAAAATGTTAGTGATATTTTAAATAAATAAGTGTCATGTTTTTTATTTCCTGTCTTGAGCCCCCGTACACACACACACACACACACACACACACACACACACACACACACACACACACACACACACACACACACACAACACACACACACACACACACACACACACACACACACACACACACACACCTCGGGTTGTACTATACTTGCGAAGACTGACTAATAACCGATATACAACCAGAAAGCCAAGTCCTAAAAAGCAGACAACATACTCGTTTACATACAGATGGTCACTAAGAGCTTAATGGGGTATAGTTGAAAATAAGGCACACAATAGTGAGACTGGTAAATCATTAGTAAACAAGAAACTTGCCTTGGTCAATATTTTCCCGAAACGACATAAAACAATAGTTAATATTATTTAAAAGCTACTCTTGATAACAACATAGCTATACACTACAACATAAAGCAAATACACATACAAGTACGATGTATGCATGTACACGATTTGACTTTTTTTAAATTATATGCTTTAGCAAATGTTGGCTAATGAAAAGGTAGGTTGGCTAAAAGAATCAACCGCTTTAGCCAAATGGTTAAATGGCATTGGCTTAGCTCAGTTCATAGACCCCAGGCGCAGCCGACAATATTTATTCGAAGTTTCGCGTTGGACAGACACTCCTCAATTCATTGCACAGTGCAGCTGCGGTATTCAGGTCATAGTGTGAGCAGTCGATCGTCGGAAATTGGCGTGTTGGATTACGGCCCACTGGCTGTGCTAAGCGAACCGCATCCGTCGTTTCAGCCCCCTGCAGACAGTAAATTATCTAGTCTAATCCGGCTTTGCTTTTGAAACCGTTGTAACACGTAACTGCCACAATGGCACGTAACTGCCACAATGGCACGTAACTGCCACAATGACACGTAACTGCCACAATGACACGTAACTGCCACAATGGCACGTAACTGCCACAATGGCACGTAACTGCCACAATGGCACGTAACTGCCAGTGGCACGTAGCTACACAACGCTTCACGACCTGTCACGACAAGTATCTGGCAACGTCGCGGACGATACCTTGACAATTGCTGGTAGCCACTCTGTTGGCCACGAAGTAGAATGAAGCCCTCGACATAATTCGATCGTAGTTGTGCATTCACATGAAACTCGCAGGACAACCGCCATCTTGGACACGTTGCCTTTCTGTGTAGCTAATACTAAATGATATATTAGTTCCTTCTTGTGTTTATGACACGTGTAACTAAATCCGAGGGGGATAATTCAGTAGATTACTTAGGTAGTCATATGTAACTCCTGAAATGGTAGCCAAAAAATAAAGAATATGGAGGATAAAAAACAACTTCTACCGAGGACAGCGCTTTGTACGAGGGGAAGCATTTCTATTTGACAAATAGTTCTGGTTCACAATGTGTGTTATATCGGTTTAGTTAAATACAGGACGAAACACGTTGTGAAACAGTTAAGGAGACAACATATTGATATATGTGACACCTAATGTGGAATAGGCTACGTGTCAGTCTTCTGGGGCCCCGTAACAACAAAATTACAAACATGGTTTGTAGATTCAAAAAATGCGCAGCAAATTTTATTGAAAGCAGCAATAAACGTACACTTAGGACGGACACTGCCACGCTTTCTTTGATCATTTCGAAATGAAACAATGACCTGGCATAGACGTCTAGATATTAACCCACCAAGCTCATGTCTCGTTTAAATGCTCAGAAGAAGCTGGCGTTCAGCGCGCTCAAGGTTTGCTACTATCTGCCTAGTTGTACACCGGTGAAGCCATTCAAACGGTCGTTTTTACACCTATAGTTTCACTATATTCGGAACAACAGTTGTAAGTAACAATGATCTGATCCATCACGTACAGCGGTGTCCACACTCCCCAACAGTAGCGCCACCCAGCAAACTGCCACAACTTGATAATAAATTCAAGATGGACAGTTACGGTGTGATATCAACAGGCGGCTGGATTGTTGTTTACGACTTGTTTCAAAAACTACGTAACATAGTTTTATTGTGTTTCTATACATATTTTCAATGCAAACACTGTCCACAATTGCATACAGTTGAAAGGAGAGATTTCTTGACAACACTTAGGAGTGTACCAAATTCAAATGTGCAGAATCTGCACATACAATGTAAGTTGTGGCAGTGATTAAATGTTTAGTAGCGCCACTGGCGGGGAGTTTGAGCGATATCGTGACTCAGCAGTTCGCACATAATTCTACGTCACAGTGGATGGACGTCACGGACTCTCCTTCAATCGTATCCCCAGTCACGTCAGCACGTATGAGTAGTTAATATTATATATTCGTTCAACGACGCTGTATGCTTAGCAAGTTGCACAAACATTAGCAACGGCTCGACACGCCAACCACAGAGTATGAACGGTAGCAAACTGAAATCTGCTGAATCGACGCGATGTGTACCCAGAGGGTGAGTAGTTTTGGTTATGCAGTGTACGCTTGTGGATAGTTCTTTTCACATCACGCTGAAATAAAAGGGTGTGGGTTGTACAGGGTACATTGTTATCGAGCAATGTTAGTAAGTCTAGACATAACACTGAAACTGATAGTTTAAAAGTAGTTCTGAGTGCAGCCTCGTAAAAATATGCGAGTGGTTCTATGTCTATGGCTTGACACCCGTGTCGGCTGAAACCTATACACAATACAAACATAAATACGAATCAGATCCTTAAGCTTCATATACCATTGAGGCAGGAGAGGAGCCGATGAGCACCATCTTAGAGGAACGCTGTAAATCATGACATAGACTGATTGAATTGACATACATAATACAAAGTAGCAATAAGTCTGGAAAATTTATACGAAAATCTCTGCAACGATACACGAAAGCCTAAATAGCATTACAACACTACAGCAAACCAAATTGTTCAGCAAATGCTGCTAAGATGCCCCAGTGACCCGGGGTTTACTAACATGTTCAATGCAGCAGAAGTCGAAGCCGGTATCAACGCACTGAAAATGGCAAAGCAACAGGCCTGGATGACATGCAAAGGTAGTGGCACCCCTGAAACAAGGGAAAGACCAATCTGTGTCAAGGAGCTTCAGACCCATCAGCCTGCTGTGCCATACCTACAAGTTGAACCAGTTCGCCCAACAAATTGACGGAAACATTATCCCAGAACAGGCCGGGTTCCGTCCTGGAAATCTTGCGCGGACTAGCTTCTCAACTTGACAGAAAATATCGAAGATTGATTTGAAAAAAGACTAATTACTTCATTGATCAGACACCTCCTCGCCAAAATGCTAGAGATGATCGGCGACCTTCATCTTACTTACCTAGTACGCAATGTGCTCGAAAAAAGGCGATTTGTCGTGGCACTGGATGATAAAAAGAGCCAATGGCGCAGACAAAGAAACGGGTTACCCAGGGAAGTGTACTGGCGCCAATGATATTCGACATAATTATTATTATACACAAATGACCAACCTATCCACCTTGAAATTTGGAACTTTATCTACGCCGACAACTTGTGTATAACATCTCAGGGCAAAAACATATTATAAAATAAACCAACAACACGCAAACCGATCCATATGAGGAACAGAGATGCTAAGCGCGAACTAAATGTTACATGGATTTTTTTATTAAACGACCGCATAAAACAGAATTATATAAATTATATAACTGTTGCAGTTTATTATGCATTTTGAGGTGTGCGTTTATCTCGACATGATTATGTGCATATTCGAACTGATATAGGTGACATGTTTTGCCGGAGAAACAGGTCTGTTTACCGAATATGGCATGTTTGAGCGGCACCCAAGTCGATCACTTACTTATACAGCAAGTCACTCTTGAAACACTCCTGTTATTTAATAGTGTAACTAGTATATCCGTCCTGGTCAATGATCAAATAGTGTGTTGATGTCTTCGGCACATCTCCATTGCCAAGCCCGGCGAGGGAGTAGGTGATTAAAGTATCGCTGGAGCGTGTCTTGGATCTTGTCAGCTCCCGACTTGAATGACACCGGTCAGCTTTGATGATTTGTGCGATTGTGTTCGCCACCAGCGTGACGCCACGACTGTCCACAAAATCATATGGCGAAGCGTTTCGACAACAGCAGTAAATATGCGAACATTTAATAGCTCAGACAACAAATCTAGTTTCACATATCACCGTCACACCGCCACACAGCACTAGTATCAGTCAGTATTCGGGGTTGCTATGTTTGGCAACAAACCGAAGTAGGTCACGCATGCGCACTAGCGCGAAGAGCAGAACAACAAACAGCGTGCTATCCCTGCTTGGTCCTCGGTTATGAGAATTACTCTTCACTAGTGTAAACTATGTCTGTTTTAGGAGTTGGTAGATTCGATGGAAAGGGAGACAAATACGAGGTTCAAGTGTTTATGATATTATATTATATTATATTAATAATACGTATACGTATAATAAGTATCATGCTAAGTTTTTTCAATTGCACGCGCGTGTACGTGCGTGCGTGCATGAATGATGAATGTATGAACATAAATATGTAGTATGTACGTATATAATATATGTACGTATATGATACACTTTGTTTTGTTTATGTTTGCATATGTGTGTGTGCGCGCGCGTGCGTACATGCGAGCGCGCGCGCGCGTGCGTGCGTGCGTGCGTGCGTGTGTGTGTGTGTGTGTGTGTGTGTGTGAGTGCTTGTATGTATGTATGTATGTATGTATGTATGTATGTATGTATGCATGCATGCATGCATGCATGCATGCATGCGTGTGTGTGTGTGTGTGTGTGTGTGTGTGTGTGTGTGTGTGTGTGTGTGTGTGTGTGTGTGTGTGTGTGTGTGTGTGTGTGTGTGTGTGTGTGTGTGTGTGTGTGTGTGTGTGTGTGTGTGTGTGTGTGTGTGTGTGTGTGTGTGTGTGTGTGTGTGTGTGTGTGTGTGTGTGTGTGTGTGTGTGTGTGTGTGTGTGTGTGTGTGTGTGTGTGTGTGTGTGTGTGTGTGTGTGTGTGTGTGTGTGTGTGTGTGTGTGTGTGTGTGTGTGTGTGTGTGTGTGTGTGTGTGTGTGTGTGTGTGTGTGTGTGTGTGTGTGTGTGTGTGTGTGTGTGTATGTGTGTAATGACATTTCTGAAACATCGGTAGGTGTAATAACATGTTTTGTCAAAACTGCCAGTTTCATTTCTCCACAAGGACATCAACATTAAAGTCAACTGTTGTCTTACCACAATAGCAGAAACTGCCGCGTTCAAATCGAAATAAAAGTTGTCTAACCGGGGGTCACACCTGTGGGTACCCATGATAGTATACGGGTTCAAAATAAGGGATCGAATAAAAGTCTGATCTGATCAGAAAAGTTTTCGGTGCAATGTATCAGCTTGTCACTTATTGCGTTTTCTGCCCTACGGTCATGGTTTTAATTGCACCCCACCCCTTGGTTTTCACGAAAATTAAGAAATATCGTGAGTCGATGCATGGAGTGTAAAAGCGTCACATTATGATACACACAAGGATACCGATTAAGTACTCTCCAAACAAGTTTCCACAAGTTGAAGTTTTGCGATATTTTTGAAGGTGCTATTTTGAAAGATTGTTAACAAGGAAAGTTGTAATAGTTTTAGCGACAGAAAGAGACACAGACAGACAAATACCGCGAATACCACAAATGTGACTAAAAACAGCAATGCCAAGTTTGAGAAATATGCTGTTTAAACAAAAACTTTAATTATTCCAACAAGAATTCTGCAGAGGTTGTTGCTATTACACACCGTGGTTACCATCAAGCTACACGAAGAACGTCGACCAGCCCGTTTGACACAAAGGTGCGTGTGCCTCGTTGTTAACAAGATTATTAATAGCAAGTCTCAAAGCACTTGGGAGGATCAATATATCTGGCCAAAGGCGCGGACGATCGGTAGTTATCGTCGCTCTGAACAACTTGATTGTTAACGTCAGATGCCATGGCAGACGTATCTACTACTACTACTACTACTAATAATAATAATACTAAACTTCGATAGCGCATATATCCTCAGCTTACAGGCGCAACAAAACAGAATCATTAGGCATTATCATGAATAGGGGAGCACAAAAAGCCTCACCAGAACAAGGGACCAACCAAAAATATAAGGTGAAAATGCAATTTGGAGTAAATGTACCTTGATCTTGTTTAACGGAAGGTAGCTATAGTTTCAGTTGACCTCAAAGTGATGGGGAATTCATTCCAAACCCTAAGTGGTTGTCCAGCAAGTTTCACGTGAATGCACAACTACAATCGAATTAAGTCGAGGGCTTCATGGTCAAGAGAGTGTGTACCGGCAGCTGTCAAGGTATCGTCCGCTACATTGCCAGCTAACATTGGATCTAGTTGATGTTAGTGCGTCGGCCTTCCATACAATCCTTCCCCATGAGAACTAGCCACGCGATCTTGAGATAATAAATGTGCATGCACAACGGCTTCAAAGGCAAAGCAGACCTGGGCTGGATAAACCAATGTCTGCAGACAGCGGAAACAATGGATGCGATTTGCTTTGCACAGCCATTGTGCATAAACAATAGTCCCGCATTACTGCTTACAGTATGACCTGAATACCCCAGCAACACTGTGCAGTGAATTGAGGAGTGTCTGTCCAAGGCCAACGAGCAAATATTGTCGGCAAATATTAAATGACTGCAACGGTTTCTAAAACACTAAATCTGAGGGGGATAATTCAGCAGATTATTAAGGGGATTATTTTCAACACCTGAAATGATAGCTACGAAAGTAAGGAAGAGCAAGGTTAATCAATTACTTTGACAATCGCATAGGACCTAAATGTATTCTTCTAATTATTGTTTACGACGGAAGGTGTTCATCCACTACCAGTGAATTCTACTAACCCAGGGCACTAAGTCATATTAATTAAAGCAGTTCAGTCCAAAAAATGTATGTATAAAAATAAAGAGTTTACAAGAACATGAATTTCTCAGAGCTGATGGGTTTCACGCCAAAAAGTGTAACTAAAACAATTTAATAAATTGTTTTTTTTATTCGCAACAGCTATTAACTTATTACTGGGAAAAGGGCACAGTTCTGTCAAAAGTGAAAAATATCAATAAATATTATACCCGTGGAAACATGTGGGTGAACAATATTAAACACCGGGAAATTAAGAGCAGACCAAATTAATAGTGGCTCTTAGTGTTGAAGATATTGGCCACACATTTATTTTTGTCAAGCTTAAAGGGGAACTGAAGCAATTTTGTGTTATGCCGTATATTTAAATATATATTATCAAACTATGCATTAATGGTGACAGATACCTGCTAATTTATGAGATAAACTAAAAAACTGATTTTGTTCGAGACAAAAATCGACAAAATGCATCACTGCGTATCGCCATCTTGTTGTCGAAACGAGTGGTTTGAGTCGCGTATATCTAATCAATGTAAATTTTCGATTTTTTGCGATTTATTTCGTAAATAGGCATTCTGGAGCGAAAAAAAAGATATGGGTACAAAATTGCGTTTTTGTTCGTTCCAAATAAAAAAGTTAAAGAAATTACAACAAAACACGCAAAAAATCGTGGAAAACGCCACACTTCTCGAACGCACGAGACGCTAACCAACGAGAATATGCGATAACGTAATACCGGAACTATTTTTTATTTGTTGACAAGATAGATGCATCGCTTGTGACAGTTTTACCAGATCTGCTACTAGCGATTAGTTGTTTACTGAACTTCCGTAATAGTTGTCTATCTTTGGAGAAATGGAAACCACAGACGAAGAGTCTACTTCGACAGGCCACACGGAAACAACGGTTGACAGTCGTAAAGTGTCACCGAGTGTGCGAGTCACGCTCCAGACTCCAGGTCGGCTTCGCCTTTGTTGACGTTGGATTCAGGAAAAACTACAACAGCGCTTTGACTGTCAACGATTCCTGACTAGGTAATGTGATGTTGTGAACCTGTGGAAATTGCGTCCCGATGTCTGCGCACGTTTACGTTGAGTCATCATGCTGCGCCGAGGAAGCTACCATGCCTAGGGCTAGGCTATGGCTATGCAGCACCGTGTGCCCGACCGCGTTGGTGCTTGCATCACCGTACGAAGGCGAAGACGATGATTTTGTAGTGATATGCACAAACAGAGCAGTGCTAGATGTAGGTCTGCTGTCATTGCATGATTTGCGTGCCGACTCATTGATTCGTGGGCAGGTCAGTAATTCAATTGTTATCGAATCATTGCCATTTTAATAATCATATTTTTTCTGCATATTTCTTTTACCTAGCCCGAGGGCGAGGTCCGAACTACAATCACAATGGCAATGCAAGCAGGCTTTTCTGTTTATTTTGTATCTGATCTAATGAAGTGTACCGTGACTGTATTTTAATATTGTGTTTGATTTTGTGTTGAATAACATTGATGACAATAATAACATGAGGGTTTATTTAATTCATTATGTGAATATATATATATTCTTAAATGTTACCGTAATCGTGATTGTAATAATGATTGTAATCATGACTACATTAGCAATTGTGATTGCAATAATTACTGTAATCATGATTACATTAATATTCGTACTTGTAATCACCCCTCTCTGTAGCACACCACAACACCTTGTTGTTTGGTGCAATGTAATAATTTAAATAACAATAATTAACTACTGACAGTATGTAATGTTCACAGTTTTGCAACTATTATGGTAATTATGGAATTAGTGCTATCAACTAACCCTGACAAATTATATTTCAGGCTCAGGAAAGGCAAGACAAGTAATCCCATCCTGCGATGTGGGAAGGATCTGTGATGTCTATTCTGAACCGAATTGAATTGATGGAAAGTTTAGCTATGGAGATTGACCTGACACAGGTGAGTGTACTAATAGTCTGTTATAGACAAATTGTGAGGCACCCACAGTATGCAGCAGGTCGAAAAACAACCTGGAAAACTACAAAAATTCCCACTAAAATATTAATAACTGAATGATGTTAATGCCTTCTTATCTATATCCCATTTCTGTCAACAAAAATGTTACCTGCAGCATCTTGCATGTCACTACACACAATTTCATTTATATTGAGACCAACATAAAATATATCAAACGTTTATTCACATAGTAAAACCAAAGAAATAAGGCTAACTAGAACGACTGAAACCAAGACTAAACATTGACCTAAAACAGTGACTTCTACCACCGGGAAATACAACCTGGAACATGGATATCACAGTTACACACATCATTATTATGCCACAACATATCAAATATACTGGTAGTTTAGCTTAGGAAATTTTAACTGTTTCACCATCATCATCTGTACCAATGGCAATAGACTACTTGTTTTGATTGGACAATAAATGTACACCAATCATGTGTAACAATATTACTTGTTCTGACTGACAGTAAATGTACACCAATCATGCATACCAATACACTATTTGTTCCTACCAACAGTAAATGTACACCAATGTTCTCATTCTGGAATCTGCACCATTTCACTACTTCTTCTGACAGTAAATGTACACCAATCATGTGTATCCAATATACTACTTCTTCTGACTGAATTTACTACTTGTTCCTACCGACAGCAAATGTAAACCAAGCGTCTCATTCTCTACCAAATACACTACTTGTACTGACAGTAAATGTACACCAATCATATGTATCAATACACTACTTGTTCTGACTGATAGTACTTGCACACCAACCATCTGTTCCAATACATTACTGGCAGTAAATATACACCAATACACTACTTATTCTGACTGATAGTACATGTACACCTAACATATTCAATTCACCTTTCACTCATCCAGGGGTAGAAATCAGCACACTTTCCTCTGACAGACACCCCAGTATCCGAAAGACCTTGGCTGATAGATCAGACATGAGTACAACCTGTGTCACAGTTTATGGCTGTTTGGTGTGTGGCAGGTGCAGAAAAGTGACATAAGTTTTTCTCACGAATGACAAACTTCTTCTCTTTCTCACAGGTGTCGGAGCTGCTTGAGTTACCCTCGGTTATGTCGCTGTTATCACATAGTGTGCATCATCTGCACCAATGTCTTTATTCTCACTGAATCTGATGGAAGCTTCACATAGGAGTAGTGCAATAATGTCATCCATTACTACAGCAGCATTCGCGAAGTGTCGCACTTGAAATATCGTTACTGGATCGATTTGCATTTCAGCATCAGTTGTATGTGGTGCCACAGCAGTAGTAGCAGTGATGGCACTAAAGGTGACATCCGTAATGTAAAGATTGACGGCATCACCCGTAGCGCTGGACGCTTCAAAACTAGTACCTGTACTTGTACGAACCAATGGTGAATCCTTCATCTGAAAAGATTACACATACAGTGACTTGAAAATTTTACAAAATTCATCTTTTGCATAATAAAAATTAATCACAACGTGAGAAACTTTCTCTTGTATATATTATTTTTAGAATATAAGAGTGCCAGTGTCATATAGAATATATAAAGTAATCAACCACAGGGAAAAGCATTTTCCCTATGGAGCCATGTTAATTCAACCAATGGGTCTTTCACTGATCTCTTAATGTTTTTAATGAATCTGTTTGGTTAGTTTGACGAATGCCACTGGTAACATAACCAAACGCATGTAACCAAAATTGTAGCATCCTAGCTCCAAAGTGTATTATATTATCTAATCAACATTGCACTGTTTTCAATGGGCCAGGGAGGTCAAAATTCTATAAGGGGTCCAATACTTTCTATGGGGTTACTTATTTTATATCTGCCACTCGATTTAGATAACATAATGCATGAATATTGTTATTGGACCAAATGCAGATCTATGCTTGTGACATCTTTACCTTATAAATGTAAATATATATATAATTATTAGGTATTATACTGAAAGCATCTGCTAGATAGTATGGTGCATGGACAAAAGCCCCTCCCGACAAAAGCCCCACAGACAAGCTTGTTTCAATTCAATTATACTGTTCATGACTGTTGCTGTAGTACATAGAGACAAGATATTGTCATGAATATACTTCAGGCATGTGGTCAATTCCATTCCAGAATTGGAAGTGACCGTCAATTCCAGTTACGGAATTGGAATTGACTTCAAAAATGTTTTTTTAATTGGAATTTATTTTTTTCAAAATTTATTTTTTGGGAATTGGAATTGATTTTGTTGGAATTATTGACTTGATACTGTTAATATTTACCCTTATATTTACTTATATTACTTTTAAAATCATATTTGTCTGCTATTAGCATGTCACCCTGAATCTGGTAACAGCCAGGAAGTTGTCAACATTACAGCATAGACACTGTCTACTCTGGTATTGAAACATTGTGACCAAGAACAATATAATCAAGCATTTGCTTCAAAAAGAAATACTAAGTTACTGTAACAGACAGTAAAACCAAAATCAGACCATTCAGGCCTCATTTTCTTTCTCAGTGTACAAGGTTTATTTACAGAGATTGCCAATTAATGGCACCTGTCTGCTCATTCCCTTTGTGTGAGAGAGGAAGCCTGCCCCACTTGAATGCAGCCTCTTTTTTATCCAAGCCTAATGTTCAGCCCACAAGTTTCCAATACTACACATGTCACTGGTCACCTGTACAATGCTGTTACATGTGGCTGTAGGGTTTGCCCTTTGTAGTAATTAAAAATGTCCCCATGGAGAATACATGTTGGAGATTAGGATGTTGAAGACTCAAACTTTCCAGTAAATTTGATGAAATATCAATGATACCACAACTGAGAGCGATATAAATCTGCCTCCTAGTATATTTGCTCCCCCCCTCCGGACATCTGCCCCTTTTTTCTATGATAGTTGACAAGTGAAAATCAGTTTGCAGTTTTATCATTATTACTACAATAACATAACATTCAATGACAAGTCGAAGTCACTTTAGCCTAATGCAATGGCCTATCCCCTGGAGTGTGTATGAGATGATCTTGTTACCAGTTGTCTTCCAGGTATCATTGATAGTCAGATCAGTGGTGGAAGATGGGTTCTTTGGGTGATGCTTCCACAAACTTGTGGACAGCAACGAGTCAGAGATCAGCTGGTTTGGAGTGCCCCTGGTATTAGCTGCCTTAGTTTTCAGGTCCTCACGGACCTTGGCAGCTTCTATCTGTGCCGTGTCACCATCATGGTTGCAGGCAGTCTTGTTGATCACATTCTGGATCTGGAGATCAGATCAGTGACCACAGCACCCTTGCATGATTAGGATCGATGCTGGCTTCACTCCCATTGAAGAGTAATCTTGTTGGTCCCCCTTCTTGGTGTAGGAATGACACTCAAAACATAGCTTCTGACCTCCTCGGATGCTAGTAGTAATTTCCATGATGAAGTTATAAGTGTTTTCTGACAACTCTGGCTTGTGCATCCAGTTTTATAGAAAAATGGAGTCACTCCAACTCTCCATGGTAAATGCAATTCAAAAGAAACCTTGTTGAGATGGCTTCTTTCAAATATCCTCAATTGTCCTAACATGTCCTGGTCCTAATGTCACTGACTTCTTCCACAATTGCAATAAAGATAATCCTTTGATTACAGGATCATCTCCAACTACATAAAGTAATTTACTTGGCTGATCTGGCACAAAGAACATTAAATGCAATTAGGGTAATATATATCTTGAATTCATGTTCAGAAATAAAAAAAATAAGTTAAAAAAACATTTCTTAAAAAAACTTACAAATAATCCAGAAGCTACGGACGGGGGCAAATGTCCAGATTTTGAATAAGGCAAGGGGCTAATGTTTGGGGGGCAAGTGAGAAAGGGGCAAATGTCCGGGAGGGGGGCAAATGACCTGGACCCAATATAAACAGGGGAAACTGTTCAAAACTCAGATTAAAAAAAACTCGCAGCAGAAAGTACATATGAAATGGCTGGATGCCATTTTAAGGTTTTTTATGGCAAACCTGATATATATATATGTGTGTGTGTGTGTATGTGTGCATTTAACGAACAATAATTTTTTAATCATATCTAATTAAATATGATTGTGCACACGTGACAAATAAAACTGTGTTAAAACGAACTGGATTTGAATTTTTCTTTAGCCTAGGATTTTAACAGTTGGAATTGATTTTTTGCAAGGCGGAATTAGAACTGATTTTTTGGAATTGACAAAACAGAATTGACCCCATGCCTGATATACTTCCTTCATATGTATAGCTTGTACTAATACTATTGTGGGTTGCCGACAGTTGCCCCCTCCCCCACGATATTCATTACAGTGTTATCAGTCGTGTTAGAATAAAATATAATTAATACATCTCTTTATGAACTTCCGGTTATTACATGTGGGGTTTAATCTGATCAATAAAGCAAATTCATTTTATATAATTTTGCCTTATTGTCAAGTCACAAGAATTCAGACAGAAATTGTAAAGTGTCATTATAGAAAGCAGACATGTAATCTGACAGTGTTCAACTGGGTAGATGACGATGCCTTAGTTTCCTTTCCAGCTAGACATTGCATGGGTGAAATGCATTTTACTTAAATATTTAAATACTTGAAAAAATATTTTTTAACTGCATTTGCACTTAATCACAATGAAAGTATTTGTATATTTAAATATTTCCATAAAGAATTTGAAATGTAAACAGCAATAGTAGGCTTCTGTTGCACTATAGTCTATACTGTCTTTTCGTCGTGTTTCTCCCATGCATCTAACCCCCCCCCCCAGGCTTAGCCTTACGCTTGCCGCTTGCTCTCTAGGCATTTAGAACACAAGAGTATGAGACTTAATTATTAATAGTCAATAAATAATATAAAATTATTTTCTTGAATAATTTTGCCTAGTACATACGCCAAGGCCATGTTACAAGGCTGCAGTATATCCTGTAGCACTTACTGAGTTATTGTTATTGTTTTGAGTACGGCCACGTATTGACGGTACATCTGATCACGTCGAAAATAAATCGGCGGATTGGAAAACACTCGTAATTATATCAAACTATTAACACTTACTCGCACTTTATTGTATTCATATATTTCGATTTACTGTGGGTCATATATATGCTGACGTTGAAGCACAGCTGTGCTTATTGGGGTGGAACTATATTGTAATCGTAGTGATAAGTCACAATGGTAACGGTAATCCAATTTACTAACCTGGTTTCGGCTCGTCGCTTCCTACGCATCGCTCTGCCCTCTGATATATGACGTTTCCTTGTCGCAGAATAGTCTGTAGATGCATGGTCATATGCGGAAAAAAAGATCTAAGATGGAACGGTGTCTTTGACCAAGAATGACATATTGATGCTCACCGTCTGTCCATGCTCATCACATACGTCTTTTGTCTTGTAATCTGCATCGGAAAAGTGGTCACTCGCAGTGCCTGCGGCTGGCGGACACGGCAATTTCCGCATTTGCAACCACCTTTTCCGCTGCAAATTCTTCCTCGAAAGTCGATCAAAAGTTTTTTTCTTGCATTTGTAGTACTAGTTGATATATCCAGGAGCCATCCAGTGCACACCAGTTTTCTTTTTATTCGATTTTCCATGCGTTTCGGCCGTTTTTCCGATAGGTTTTTACTGTGTGAACGCGGTGCCAGGAGCTCGTACTCAAACCACTCTGCCGCTGAGCCCCCCGCAGAGCAATATGGCGCCGCCCAGCGAAGATAATGGCAAAGTTTAAAAGGATATTACAAAATTACCGTGGCGTTGCGCCCATCATATAAGGGTGATATATACTGTAAATGGTATGTTATTATGTTTGGGCTATGGTTGTTCGAGTGCTTCACCCCCCCTTTAAGGGAGGAAAAAACAAGACGGTATGAAATAGCAGTAGCACACGACAGTGTAGATTGGACATCAGGTATTATTCGAGGACAGTAACTGTGGAAGTACCTGTTGATTAAGTAAATGCCAACATTGTCAATATGTGTAAAAGAAAATGCACAGACAACTAACAAGGGCATTCGCATATAGGCCAGTGGCATCCCTTAACTACGTACATCCATAATGTACATTGATTATTATGTAGGACAGCGGTATTAAGATCTGGTCTGTAATTCAGACTAGACTGATGTTTATGATAATAAAATAGACGACCACACGTGACAACACAAAGAGGAAGTATAATGTTAAATAAGGAAGATGTACACGTGGTGTCGGTGTTTCAGCTTGTGGAGGCAGTCAATGACTGGGCTTCCTCCATGAACAAACGCCGCCAAATTTACTAAACCTTTCTAAAGCCTTTCATTGTGTTCCCCATCAACGACTCCTCAAAAGTTTCATTAATCTGGTTAACAAAACACATGTCATTTTCAACTAAGCAATTTCAATACGCATTTGAAAATTTTGCTTTAATTCGTGGTTAATAATGTTTCCATAACGATAAGATAGTTGTCTTAGCAAACTGCGCATTCAATGTCTCTTATCTATGCTACACAGCATGCGTAACACCCTCCTTCGCCTTCGACACCAACCCCTGAGGCGTAACTCAGTTCCTGGACCATAGGCGCAGCTACACAGAAAGGCAACGTGTCCAAGATGGCGGTTGTCCTGCAAGTTTCACGTGAATGCACAACTACGATCGAATTATGTCGGGAGCGTCTCTATGCTTCGTGGCAAAGAGAGCGTGTACCAGCAACTGTTAAGGTATCGTCGGTCACATTGCCAGCTACCAATTAAGACATGCTCCGAGTTTGACTACCTGACTGACTGGTTGCATAGGTGGTTGTTTGACTTTGACTGGCTATCGTTTCATTACACCCCCATCAAAAGGCATTACTAATGCAGTTCATGCCGATGCTACGACCGTGCAACTGAATACCACATAACATCGTTTCTCAGGACACATTCTCCTCCTCGAACCAGATATTCTACCTGAATATATATATATATATATATATATATATATATATATATATATATATTAAAAACAATTATTCATGCTTTAGTCATGTCGCGCTTGGACTTCGGCAACGCTATGTTTTATGGACTGCCCGAGACGCAGCTGCGGAAACTGCAGATGATTCAAAACTCCGCGCAACGGCTGATTACTGGAACCCGCAGACGAGATCACGTAACACCAGTTTTATTCAGTTTACATTGGTTGCCTGTTCGTCAGCGAATCGAATTCAAACTTCTATTATTTGTGTTTCGCGCTGTGCATCATCTATGCCCAGTGTATCTGTCGTCGCTCGAGCGGTACGGTCGTCTGGCCTTTTCTGTGGCAGGGCCGACACTGTGGAACGCCCTGCCTCCCGCAATTAGGCAAGCCAACTCCGTTGCGGTATTCAAGTCACTTCTAAAAACACATCTCTTTCGCGAAGCCTTTCGAACACTCTGTTGACATTTTAATCACTCGAACATTTTACTTATTTAACTTATTATTTATTCAATTTGTTTATTTAACTTATCTGATTAACTTATATGTTTATCTAATGTATCAACTTAATTGTAGTTGTTTATTTTATCTTTTTATTTATTATTTATTTATTTTATTTTATGTATTTATTTAACTTCTTGCCATAATTAATTCATTTCAATCATTTATTGAACTTTTTATTTAACTTATGTTTACCTGTCTTTTAATCACATTTTATTTTAGCTCTTCAATTTATTTAAAATTATTTAGCATTACCTTGTTAGCGCCTTTGAGCAGGTTTTTGACCCGGATACACGGCGCATTATAAATGTATAATAATAAATAATAATAATAATAATAAATATATATATATATATATATATATATATATATATATATATATATATATATATATATATATATATATATATATATATATATATATATATATATATATATATTTGCTTACATCTATTCCTACTCTTGCCAATAGGATATGGCCATGCTACTTGCGTCCAAACTCAACACATGGAACATATTTTGGCCTTTTTTACTAAATTAGTACTCTTTC
>OY759270.1:50349802-50427302 GCA_963662155.1 Lamellibrachia columna | reverse complement strand
TAATACCGTGGTCGGGGTGTGGATGTGCTCTCGAAAAAGGAGGGAAAGGTGTGTTTTACAAAATACGGAAAAACGGTTTCGAAACCCCCAAATAGTTTTTTTTGGAAGTGGTCTAAGAAATAGCTGTGTTTGTTCGTTCTGCCAATCAAGGGTTCGGGTGCAATTAAAGCTATAGCCGTAGGACAGAAGACGCAGTAAGTGAGACGCCGATTTTTCCCAACGAAAACGTGCGTGTTCTGATCAGATCTGAATTTAAAACGACCCCTAATTTTGATCCCGTGTACTGACATGGGTACCCATAGCTCGTGATTGTGACCCTCGGACTAGACCACTTTTATTTCGATCTGAACGCGGCATTTTCTGCAATTGTGGTGAGACGACAGTTGCATTTAATGTCGATGTCCTTGTTAATGCGTTGTATGATTGTGAAAAAATGAAACAATCAAATATTATACAACTTCACGACACCGACTGAATCTGTGGTACCCACGTGTTGATAATTTTAATTGTTTCACAAAAACGATTACCATAAAAACTGGCAGTTTTTACAAAACAATATTACACCTACCGGTGTTTCAGAAATGTCAGTGCCAAAACCCATACGTGTCTTAAAATTCGCGTCATAGCGTAGCACCTTACTGTCAAAAAGTATTTGAAATACAGTGCTGTTATTGTCCCAAAAATAAACTAATCAACAAAAGAAAGTTATATTTCTGTTAAATGGCATATATTATAATATGTGGGGATCGCCCAAGATATTTGGTATCAAAGGATGCAGTGATCAATTATGGATTAAATTAATGCAACCATGCAGCATTTACACCATTATCTGCATGACCAGAATGGGGTGTGTACAGGGGGGTCTGGTCCCCAAAGCGGCACTTTCACAATTTCTTGTACACTAGGGATAAAACACTCTGAATGGACTTTGAAATAACTTTATTGCGTACATTACATCAATAACGAGTGGGCCCAACAGCTGCAGCAACACACGACTCACATCTACGGCGCATACTGTTTACCAAGCGCTGTACACTGTTTTGAAGCTACCTGTTCCACTCTTCCACCAGGAATCTCCTCAGATCGGCCAGTGTACTCTGAGCATGCAGACGCATATGTACCGCTCTGCCCAACTGATCCCATAAGTGCTCAATATGTGCACACAACATGTTCATGTTTCGCATGAGTAGTCCCATTCAATGAGGGAACTTTATGGTCCAGTAGCAGTGGTCAAAGGATCATTAACACTAGCTTAATTTTGTTTACCATCAATGAAATTATTCCTAACAAATGACTGCAGAAGTTGTGAAAGTGCCACTTTGGGGACCAGACCCCCCTGTACATACCCCATTCTGGTCATGCAGATAATGGTGTAAATGCTGCATGGTTGCATTCAGTTAATCCATAATTGATCACTGCATCCTTTGATACCAAATATCTTGGGGTGCGATCCCCATATATTATAATATATGCCATTTAACAGAAATATAACTTTCGTTTGTTGATTTGTTTATATATATATATATATATATATATATATATATATATATATATATATATATATATATATATATACATATATATATATATATATATATATATATATATATATATATATATATATATATATATATATATATATATATATATATATATATATATATATATATATGTATATATATATATATATATATATATATATATATATATATATATATCTTTCCGCTCTATGATATAGTATATATGATAACATTGAAAAGCTATAATAATAATAAGACAGTTAATAAGGTGTTATGGAAGTTTCATATTACACGCATATACTTTTATGGTATTATGGACTGGCGAATAAAAAAATAAAAAAGCAAAATGGAGAGATAAACTAATCATTATGCATATTGCAATACCTTTGAAAATGATGCAAACATATTGCGAGTATTTGCAATACTTTTGAAATACTCGTAATGTTGTATTGCTGATTTTAAAAAAATATTGCAAATACTTAGCAGTAGATAAAATTTAATGCGTGATGCAATACTGTACTGCAGTACGCAATACTCCGAGTAGTGTGCACATCCCTGGTATCATATTTACTGAGTGAATAAAGTTACTAAATACAATCACTGAAATCGACTAATTTCTTAATTTTGTTCGGACAGTACATTAGGCACTACTGGACAGCTGGACATAACGTGACTGTACTGACCTGGGTACCCATAGCTCGTGTGCACACCCCTGGTATCAAACTTGCTGGGTGAATACAGTTACTAAATACAATCACTGAAATCGACTAATTTGTTAATTTTGTTCGGACAGTACATTAGGCACTACTGTACAGCTGGACAAAACGTGACTGTACTGACCTGGGTACCCATAGCTCGTGTGCACACCCCTGGTATCATATTTACTAGGTGAATAAAGTTACTAAATACAATCACTGAAATCGACTAATTTCTTAATTTTGTTTGAACAGTACATTAGGAACTACTGTACAGCTGGA
This sequence comes from Lamellibrachia columna, assembly GCA_963662155.1. NCBI lineage: Eukaryota > Metazoa > Annelida > Polychaeta > Sabellida > Siboglinidae > Lamellibrachia > Lamellibrachia columna. The sequence goes on along the minus strand of OY759270.1, from coordinate 50,424,805 downwards.
CATAACGTGACTGTACTGACCTGGGTACCCATAGCTCGTGTGCACACCCCTGGTATCATATTTACTGGGTGAATAAAGTTACTAAATACAATCACTGAAATCGACTAATTTCTTAATTTTGTTTGAACAGTACATTAGGCACTACTGTACAGCTGGACATAACGTGACTGTACTGACCTGGGTACCCATAGCTCGTGTGCACACCCCTGGTATCATATTTACTGGGTGAATAAAGTTACTAAATACAATCACTGAAATCGACTAATTTCTTAATTTTTTTTGGACAGTACATTAGGCACTACTGTACAGCTGGACATAACGTGACTGTATTGACCTGGGTACCCATAGCTCGTGTGCACACCCCTGGTATCATATTTACTGGGTGAATAAAGTTACTAAATACAATCACTGAAATCGACTAATTTCTTAATTTTTTTTGGACAGTACATTAGGCACTACTGTACAGCTGGACATAACGTGACTGTACTGACCTGGGTACCCATAGCTCGTGTACACATCCCTGGTATCAAACTTGCTGGGTGAATACAGTTACTAAATACAATCACTGAAATCGACTAATTTGTTAATTTTGTTCGGACAGTACATTAGTCACTACTGTACAGCTGGACATAACGTGACTGTACTGACCTGGGTACCCATAGCTCGTGTGCACACCCCTGGTATCAAACTTGCTGGGTGAATACAGTTACTAAATACAATCACTGAAATCGACTAATTTCTTAATTTTTTTTGGACAGTACATTAGGCACTACTGTACAGCTGGACATAGCGTGACTGTACAAACCTGGGTACCCATAGCTCGTGTGCACACCCCTGGTATCAAACTTGCTGGGTGAATACAGTTACTAAATACAATCACTGAAATCGTCTAATTTGTTAATTTTGTTCGGACAGTACATTAGGCACTACTGTACCGCTGGACATAACGTGACGGTACTGACCTGGGTACCCATAGCTCGTGTGCACACCCCTGGTATCAAACTTGTTCGGTGAATACAATTACTAAATACAATCACTGAAATTGACTAATTTGTTAATTTTGTTCGGACAGTACATTAGGCACTTCTCTACAGCTGGACATAACGTTGGTGTTGCGCATGCGTCGGGTGTCATTGTATCCTTTGCTTACCGCTACGTTTATCGACTGTAATGCAAATCTTAAAGACTCTTATTAACCCAAACTTACAAACGTGTAATAGTATCATCATTACAAGACGTTCATATAAATACATTTGCGAGCAATCATTCTAAAGCTATGTTTTACTAAATTAGATTGCTTAGCAACCACCCCATAGATTCAAGACAAGATGGCGGATTCGTAAACAATAAACCCAAAGCGCATGAAACCTAACCACCCCAAAAATAACTCAACAAACTGTAGCATTCTCTCAAACTAAACGTACATTACTTATAAGACATAATATATGCACTAGTTATATGTCCTCATCATAGGCTGTCAGAAACCAACAGTAAACACAATGTACTTAATATACAATAAACTGTCTACTAACAGGCCTTTCATCAAGACGTTCTTTACCCAGTATCGCCCTGGGACCCAACCAGGGTGAAGACCTGCACTTCCATCGCACTGCACAAAGCGTCTTGCAACCCAATCACACAATTACCTATAGTTTATAAGATTGAATTATACTGCAGCCTATAAAGTTCATGCAACATTTTACTGCGATTTTATAATTATAACTACTGTGATTTATATTTACTGCAATTATACATATATACTGTGATTTTACACTGATTACTATTGTGATTGATATTTTACATCTATCGTGACTTTATTTTTATAACTACTGTGATCTACATCCATTGCGATTCCAGTTCTTAAAGCCAAGATGAACTATTGTCTCATCTTTGCACTTTTACTGTGTGGCCTACCACGTAGGGTAGAACAAAACTACTGTAGAAACTATGCTGATCCATGCTATGAAACATTGAGTACAACTGCCAATTCTCAACTACCCCTACTTATGTCTCCAAACTTTGACTACAAATATTTCCCAGCATCCACGAACATTACAGTATGTTGGAAATCCAAGAACTTCTATCAGCTAGCATCATTAAGCCAGAAACACCCAACATGCTTCGCCATTCTAATCCTCATGCAAGCCGGTGATCTGAATCCAAACCCTGGCCCTTACAAGCCTAAATTCCCTTGTGCCATCTGCGAAAAAGCAGCAAGATGGGATCAACGAGCGACTTGCTGTGACCAATGCAATTCCTGGTACCATGTAGATTGCATGGGAATGTCCACATTTGCATATAATGCCCTCCAAAACAGCCAGGTTTCTTGGATTTGCTGTCTGTGTGGCATTCCAAATTTTGCAAGTTCGCTTTTCTCAAACTCATCCATAGAGCTAGCAAATAGCTTTTCTATCCTGTCGGACTTGTCCACATCTGATCGCAGTGAGCCACTAAGTCCACCTTTAGCTACTTCTTCTCTCCGCAAACAAAGAAATAATAACAGTAACTGCAGTAGTACGAGAGCATCTAAAACGAGTAGAACTTTTATTAAGAAACAAACCCAGAAAAAACTACAAAGAGACAATCTCTAAAGACCCTGGTCATAAATTTCTGCAGCATCAGGAACAAAGTTTCAGACCTTGCAGTGTGCATTGAAAATTACAGCCCTGATATAATCATAGGCACTGAAACACACCTAGACAGTTTTGTTAGCAGCAGTGAGCTGTTCCCCTCTAACTATTCTATCATTCGCAAAGACAGAGACTTTGACAACCCCAAAGGAGGAGTCCTGATAGCCATAAAAAATGATCTCATAGGAACCCACAGACCATAGCTCGATGCCAATTGTGAAATCATCTGGGTCACCATCAAAATACAAGAATCTAAAGATATCACAATTGGGGCATCCTACAGATCACCACAATTTGGCAACACTAATGACTATATGAATGAACTACGGGAATCCATAAACAAAATCAAACGTTCAGACAGCGAACAAATATGGCTAGCTGGAGATTTTTATCTACCCGATATAGATTGGGACATACTCAGCACAAAACCAGGCGGAGCTGCTCCCGGCCTACCAAAACAATTAATTGAAATTGCTAATGACTTTGGACTAGAACAAGTCGTCCGTGGACCAACCAGAATAAATAACACTTTGGACCTATTCTTCACAACAAACCCCACCCTTGTTGAAATATCTACAGTTGTACCAGGAATAAGTGACCATGACGGCATCCCAGTAATCATGAACAGCTGCAAGCCCAGGGTTATCAAACAAAAACCACGCAAATATACATGTACCACAAAGCTAACATACAGGCCCTGAAAGAAGAACTACTCAAATGGAATAATGAATTCACATCAAGGGATACATCCATGAACACAGTCAATTAAATGTACACGGAATTCCAAACTGTTCTTGAATCAATAATGAACTCTCACATACCAACCAAAATAATATCTAAGCGTAACCAAACACCTTGGATCAACAGGCGAATCAAACGATTACACAAGCGTAAACAAAGAGCTTTCAACACACAAACAACAGAAAAATCAAACCAGTTATGACATTTTTCGTAAAGCACGTAAGACCACACACAAAGAGACACGAACTGCACATAGAAGATATATCTCGTCCATTTGTTCTGACTCGCCCAAACGATTCTGGTCCTACATCAAAAGCCTGAAAGTTGATACAATCGGTATACCAACCCTAACCAAAGACAACAGGCTAGAGTCAGATAACAAACTTAAAGCCGAAATTCTGAATAACCAGTTCAAGTTAGTCTTCACAAGCGAAAACACCAACCTACCACAAGAACCAAACACAAACATACCAGCCATGCCAGACATCATCATCACAACAGAAGGGGTTGCTAAACTACTTCACGACTTAAATCCAAACAAGGCAACAGGCCCCGACGAGGTGCCCGCCAAAATCCTCCAAGTTGCCGCCAACGAATTGGCTCCAGCCCTCAGTCTAATCTTTCAGAAATCACTCAGCCCAGGGGAACTCCCACTCTCTTGGTTACGGGCCAACATCACCCCCATATTCAAGAAGGGAGACCGGTGCCTTGCAACTGCTGGTACATTGAATCCATACAAAACAAAAAATACCTTGTCAAAGCTTTGAGCAATTTGAATGAGCCAACAGAGGGTGAGTCAGCGCAGAGTGAGTCAGCGCAGAATGAACCAACGCAGAGTGAACCAACATAGAGTGAGTCAGCTCAGAGTGAACGAACGCAGAGTGAACCAACGCAGAGTGAACGAACGCAGAGTGAACCAACGCAGAGTGAACCAACGCAGAGTGAACCAAGGCAGAGTGAACCAAAACAGAGTGAACCAACGCAGAGTGAACCTACGCAGAGTGAACCAACGCAGAGTGAACCAACACAGAGTGAACCAACACAGAGTGAACCAACACAGAGTGAACCAACAAGTACTACTGGCAAAAACATACCTTATTATAGATGGAATGGCTATAATGCACACACTCATGCAATCATGCAAGGCAAAAAAAACCAAGACAGCCCAGACAGCTTCGGTCGTCTGGTTCTTGTTTACTTTACCAGAGTTAAGACAAACGCTGGAACACGAGTTTTCTCGGTTGCCGCACCAACCCTGTGGAATTTACTCCCCGACAGCATAAAATCAGCAAGAAATATAGCTTCATTTCGCCGTAATCTGAAAACCTATCTTTTCAAAATGGCCTATCCTCCTTAGCTTCTTGGCACCTCGATCCATCGGTTGACGACTTTTTGCATCGTACATGGTCAAGAGAATGCCTAATCCTTTGGTTTTGTTGCGCCACTGAGCTCGGATTTTCCGAGGATATTGGCGCCAAAGAAGTCTTTTTATTATTATTATTATTATTATTATTATTATGTACTCAAACATGTGCCAGAATACCTCCCTGCAACAAGTGTCGTTCAACGCCCAGGAGGACACACTTATAATTTGTATGGTGCCACATGCTCTAGAAGTCGTGACTGGTGAGCCTGGTGATGAGGTTGATTACGTCACTAAGGACATTAATTGCTGTGCACTGAACAATATTGGGTTTAGAAGCCCTGATATAAACTGTAATCCAGCATTTAATTTCAAGATCGCTGCCAAGATAGAGTGAGTAAAATGCCAGAGATGGATTTTTTGTTAATGGAGTATAATATCTACATGAAAAATAATTTTAAATGCTTCCCTAAAGAAGCTACATAGTGGCCCAGACTATAGGAGGTCAGACTTTGGTGCCCAAATAACAGCAAATTAGTCGATTTCATTGATGTTCTATAGTAACTGTATTCAACCAGCAAGTTTAGTACTAGGGATGTGCACAAAATCCCGAGTATTGCGTATTGCAGTGCAGTATATTGCATTGCAACACTAAATTTTTAATAGTGCGAAATGTTTGCAATACAATATCTTGCAAGCATTATAGACTCTAATTTGCAGTGCAGCATTGCGATCATTTGCAATACTTTAAAATTATTAATACTAAAACATTATTATCATTAGTTTTATTATTATTATTATTTAATATTGCAATATATATTACATAACAGAAAAGCAACGTATTGCAAATACATTTGGGAAGATACCGCGTTTCAAGTATTTCTTGACAGTGAGATGCTACCGAATTGGAGATAGTAGTAACTTTCCTGAAACACTTATAGGCGGAATAATATATTTTTTTATTTTGACAGTTTTGGTTATTACATTTGTAAAATAATTAAAAGAACAACACTCGTTCTGCCCGTTGGTACCATAGTTTCACGTTGGTACCATAGTTTCACGTTGGTACCATAGTTTCACGTTGGTACCATAGTTTCACGTTGGTACCATAGTTTCACGTTGGTACCATAGTTTCACGTTGGTACCATAGTTTCTGTGGGTGTCGGAGGTTAAGGCAATTTCATAGGTTACTTTTTTACAATCACACAACACGTTAACATGGCTACCTGTAAAGCTTTACATGGACATAACGAAAGTACTGCTTGTGCAGACTGTATTAACAGAACAAACGAATACAAGCCGTGCTCTGAACGCCGGTCCGGTTCATAGGTCACAATTACCGTAAACACTACATCCCTCCCCCTTTACTATGAATTAACAAATGTTGTATTGATTATGATCACGATTAAACAAATAGCAGTGAGTCCGGAACAAGTGACTTGTAAACGTGTTATGCACAGTTCTAGTTGAGTCTGTAGTCATGTAGACGCCGAGGGACACAACGAGTGCGCTGGGGTCGTTCTTGCGGTGGTGTCTCGCGAGGAGTTGTGGAGGCCCCGGACGGCGAGATGAGTCTGCTGCCTGCCGCATCATTCCAACTTCTGTCCGGACTCTGCAGGACTACAATTGGTGTAGGCGGCGCTGTCATCTCTGTGGGAGCTGCGCTTTCTCCCCCAATCATCTTATTTTCAGAAACCGGAAGTGGATCAAGCATCTTTTTGAAACGAGAAGTATTGCGACGAACCGTGTGGTTGTCATCGGCTGCGGTGACAGCCGTGCCTTGTACATATGTGACGACCATGGGTTTATGACTGAATGGAGTAGACAGTTTAGTTGTCCTCTTGTCGTTCCTCATGAGGACCGTGTCTCCGACCTGCAAGTCATTGTGAGCAGCTCTGTTTCTCTTGTCAGCGTATGCTTTCTGGCACAGTTCTGCCGTTTGTCTTTCACTCGTGCTGCTGCATGAACTGCCCAGTTATCGTGAGTGTCCTTCGTCGAGATGCACGGAAGTTTGGTCCCAGGTTCCCAGCCAACTAGCAAGAGGTGTGGACTAAACTTTGTAGACGTGTGGGGCGTGGCCCTGTATTGTGGGGCGTGGCCCTGTATTGTGGGGCGTGGCCCTGTGTTGTGGGGCGTGGCCCTGTATTGTGGGCCGTGGCCCTGTATTGTGGGGCGTGGCCCTGTGTTGTGGGGCGTGGCCCTGTATTGTGAGGCGTGGCCCTGTATTGTCGTAAGAACTGGTACATTTCCTGTTTTCAGTTTTTCTGCTCCAGCTTAGCTGATCGGATCGCTTTCATCAGCGGCTTGTTGGAACCTGCAGCTTGTGCATTGCCTCTTTGCCAGCACTCTGTCACACCAGAGTTGAACGGGGCCCCATTATCCTATTTGATGACCTCGGGGATTCCAAATATTGCCAGTATTTTGTCAAGCACTGGGATGACCGTGTTTGCTGACACCGAATGAATGACCTCTACTATCGGGTATCTCGAGTATTCATCCACCAGATGCATTGGCTCAATGTGTGGGTTACCGTTGTACGTGCATTGGCAGGCGAAACAGTGACGTACTGCCGTCTCCACCATGTCGTTCATTTTCGGGAACCACACCTTTGACCTTAAGAGCTATTTTGTCTTGAAAGTGCCACCACTTGGTTTATCGGAGATGCGGGGTGACCACGTTTATTCCACGTAGTAGTATGTTGTTATCAGTGACAGTCAGTTCTTTTTGGACGTTGTGGAAATCTCGCATCATTGGGTCATCAGATTTGTGGATCTCAGATCAGCGTCCATTTCTGCAAAGAGTGATTATGCTCTGCATCAGTGGCACGTTTGACATCCTCTATCTTCGTGGCGCGTGGTACACTGGACGGTGCAATGAAGTTTACGTAATCTATTTCTGGTGTCTGCGAGTCTCCGCCATAGTTATCGGGTATCTCAGAACGAAGTTGTACGGTTAGAGTCGAATATACCATCGCTCAACGCGCTGTGGCGGCCTGGATCAGTGATGATTGTGAACTGTGGATCTCCTTGTAGGTACTGGTCAAAGTGCTCGCAGGCCCATGCTACACCCAGAGCTTCGCGTTCAGTTGGACTATAGCGGCTTTCAACGTTTGGGAGGCAACGGCTTGCAAAGGTAATCGCACGGCTGTCTTGGATGAGTTTACTGCCTAGGCCTGTCGGGTTCGCATCGACTATCAGCGATGTCGTTTTCTTTACATTAAAGTAGGAAGCACAGGTTTATTCGATGAGCAAGTATATGAGCGCTGTAAACGCCGCGTCTTGTTCGTTTGACAATAGCCAGTCGACATCCTTCTTAGTGAGGCGTCTCAGGGGTTCGCTGATGATGGCAAAGTCTTTGATGAATCTCGATACGTAATTCATCATACCCAGGAAACTCCTCAGCTTTGCCACATTTGGTGGAGGAGGCAGCTCCTTGAGAGCCTGCACTTTGTTTGGGTCAGGTGACACGCCGGTTTTGCTGAATATCATTCCGTAGTACTCTGTTGACGGCAGGTTCACCTTACACTTGTCCAAGTTGAGTGTGAGGCCGTTTGTGTGCAATGCGTCAAGAGGATCAGCCAGTGCTTTATCATGCATCTTCTGGGAGTTTTCTCATTTCTTGTAGATGATGATGTCATCACTGATGTTCCTTGTCGACTCAATGTGGCTGATCACATTTCTGACGTGTTCCTGGAATATTTCACTTGCTGACGATATCCCAAAGTTCAGTGTTTTGTACATGTAGAGGCCATTGTGTGTTGTGAAAGTGGTGATATATCTGGATGATGGGTGACGCTCCAGCTGGTGGTAGCCACTGGACAGATCTAGTTTGCTCAATACTATTGCGCCATTTAGGTTATGTATGAGTTCGTCTAATGTTGGCATGTTATGGCGTTCTCGTGTGACCGCCTTGTTGGGCTCACGCATGTCGATGCACAATTGTATGGAACCGTCCTTCTTTGGAGGGGTGACAATAGGGGACACCCAAGGCGTAGGTTCGTCAACGGGCACCTTCTCGATTGTGTCCTCTTTGAGAAGTCGCAGTTCCTCCGCCTCGATCTTTGGTCTCATGTGGAAGGGAATGTTCCTGTTTGTAATCACGACAGGCCGTACAGATTCATCAATGTGTAGTTTGACCTGCACTCCCTTCAGTTTCCCGATGCCCTTCGTGAGCCCAAGGTACTTGTCTTCCCAATTGAAGATTGCCGATTTTGTTGACATTGAATGGCGGACTTTGACTCTAGCGTTACGCTCACCCCCAGAACGTTTAGTGGTGTGCCGCCGCCATATGGCATGATTCTCGGCCCTTTGTGTCTCATCAAAGCCGGTTTTCGAATCATCTCACTCACGTGTCCGTTCATCCACCACGTTTACTGATGCTCCTGTGTCGAGCATCATATTTGCGTTGATGTTGTTTACTGCGATCACAGTCATTGGTGATTTTCTTGCAATCGTTTTATTCCTTCGCAGATTGTGCATCTCCCATGCACATTCATTTTCGTTCGAGTCGCCAAGTTGATGTTGAGTGCGCGAGTCTGGTTCGACCTGTCGCACATGTTTGCTTTCACGTATTTTTTTTCCTAAAAACTTTATCGAAATGATTTGGTTTGCCACATAAGTTGCAGGTCTCCCCATTTGCTGGACGTATTCTGTCAGCGTGACTCTTGAATCCGCTCTGCTGGCAAGGTGTAAGATTTGGTAGTTTTTGTTGGCGGTTTTGCACACTCGTTTGAAATTGTTGGCTTCTGCGCCATTTTGTATTGGCGCTGGGAGAGTTGTCGAAACTTCCCTTGTTAGATTCAACGTATCTGGATTTACCGACTTTGTTTACCGCTTCTAGACAAATGACCTTACTCTGTGACCTTGCATGTTCTGCAGCTCTGCACATGTCAATTGTCGTATCTAGCGATATGTTACACTGCTTTAAAAGAGCTTCTTGGACATCGCGGTCGTATACACCCAGGACGATTCTGTAACGTAGTGTTGCATTTCTGCACGCATCACAGAAATTGCAGGACTTGATAAGCACCCTGATGGCTGTTAGGAACTGTTCAAATGTCTCACTGTGTTGTTGATTGCTGTTGTGGAACACAAATCTCTCATAACATTCGTTGATCTCCCCAAAATGTTACCCATTGTATATCTTCAATGCGGCATCTCCAATCGTGTGCAGTAGCAATGCGACCTGATAATCCGCCGCTGTTTCTGGAGTTGCGTTATTGTAGCATAGTTCTTCCACTTTTGTATGAATAGCTTCCAGTTATCTGCAGGGCTAAAGTCAAGATCTACTGGTGCCGGTGGACGTATCCCGTGTACTGGCGGCAATGATGTATAGGTGCCTTGGTTATCGTCGGACATTTCTAAGTAGCCTATTTATGCGACGTGTGGCTAAGCGGACAATACCACTCGTGGTTCTAATTTTGCACGCACAATTGTGATCTTTGTTTAGAAATTCTACAGGTAGTCCATTGCCGTTCCCATTCCTGGAATTAGTGAGTGTTGCCGTTGCGGGCGATAATTGACTTATCTACAAATGTCATATTTCTTGTGTTGCTTGCTTGTAGTTTTTTTATGTTACTGTCAAACCTGCGCGAGTTTTAATCCCATCTTCATCGCCATTTGTAAAGCTTTATATGGATATAACGAACGTATTGCTTGTGCAGACTGTATTAACAGACCAAACGAATACAAGCCGTGCTCTGAACGCCGGTTCATAGGTCGCGATTACCGAAAAATCCCGAACACTACACCATTGACAAGAAATCCAACTGTGGTCTCACCTCAATAGTCGGAAGTGCCTCGTTCAGATCGAAACAAAAGTTGTATAGGCCAGGGTCACACACATGGGCTAAGGGCACCCATGTCAGTACATAGGTACACAATAAGGAGTCGTATCAAACTTAACGTCAGATCTGACAAAACTCTTCACGTTTTCGCTGGAATGAATCGGCGTGTCAGTTACTGCGTCTTCTGCCGTACGGATGTGCCTTATTTGGCAGTACGAAAAAAAAACTAATTCTTAGAGCCCTTTTCCATAAAAACCTGTCATAATTTGCAAAATACACCTTTACGTCCTTTTTCTAAAGCACATGCGTACCCATATTTGTTACGAGTTACCCCCCAGCCCGCCCCACCGCCGTAGTAGCAGGTCGTTGACATAGCGGTGGGCTATACTATATTCGGGCCAACAGTCGGAAGCAACTGTGGTCTGACCCCTAATGTATAGCGTTATTTACACTCACCCACCAGAGGCGCCACCCAGCATATCACCACAACCACAACTTGATTATAAATACAAAATGGACAGTTACGGAGTGACAAGAACTAGCGGTTGGCTGGGCAATGTGATTGTTGTTTACTACTTGTTACGTCATTGCAACACTGCAGATGACTGCGTGACATAGTTTCAAACAAAAACGAACGTTATTGCACCATCAACAATTGTATGTAATTGACATTGAGACATATTAGGAGTGTACCGAATTTGTAGAATCTGAACATCATATGTAAGTTGTGGCAGTGGTTAAATGGTTAGTAGCGCCACTGGTGGGAAGCTTGAGCGGTATCATGACTCAGCAATTTGCACATAATTTTACGTCGCAGTGTGATGAATGTTGCGGACTTTTCTTCAACAGTCAGGCCCAACCACTTCAGCATGTTAATGATTAAATAATATAATATAGTGTGTTCAACGGCGGTGTGTGTTCACCATACACCAACTACACACAGAGTAGGAACGGTAACAAACTGACAAATTGCTGAACTGACAAGATGCGTATCCAGACGGTAAGTAATGTTGGTTATGTGTTGCACAAATTCTGAATATATTCAATTCATCGTGGTATAAAGTCTGAAACCGACTTCAATACAGCATTGAACGCATTTGTGGAAAGTTCATTTTATTCCACTGCGAAACAAAAGCATGTGGGCAATACAGGGTACATATTATCGAGCAATGTTTGTTTATATGTCTGGATAGTCAATAGGTGGCAGCACTTTAAGATATAATGCCAATATGTAACACTCCATCCTCTTTAGCCTTAACGTCAACCACAAATAAAAGGTCCAAGAGTCCAATCACCTTGCATTAGTACATATACAGGTGTCATTACAAATCCAGAACGTCTCGTTTCTTTGTACGTCTTTGTACGTTTGTGTGCGTCTTTGTACGCCTTTGTACGTCTTTGTACGTCTTCCCGATCGACACATCACAGCAGGAGTAGACAGTGGTGTTTATTTCCTGACAGATGGGTCTGGTTCTGTCTAACTGTTTTGAGGAACCGACACTGGTTGGCAAACATTCTCATCCCTCACAGGTGATGGAATACTGACTGATTCCAACACGTGCAGAATCTCAGACCCTGTAGTATCAGACACAGACCGATAAGAATTACGTTCAGCCGTTACCCTCAGTTGATCTACTTGCTCATAGTGCTGCTGCGCACGGATCTGCACAAGATACGTCAGCGGTCCCAACCTTCTGATGATTTTACCCGGGATCCACTTGTCGGACCACTTTGTTGATTACGCACATCAACCGGGCCTCTCTCCTTTGACCAGTTCGCGAAATTAGACATCACTGCATCATGCAGACTAGACCTATTTGCGTTTTAGGAATAGTTCTGCCGGAGATAATCTAGTTACGGAGTGTGACGTGCAGCGAAATCGCAACAGGAAGTTAGCAAGCCAATGTTCTTTCGAAAGACGGATTCCTGCGGAGTGTTTTCGAAGACCCTGCTTCACTGTATGAACACAACGTCTTGCAGCACTATTTGGTGCTGGATGATACCTAGCAACTTGAGTATGCTTGATTCCGTTCATGTCGCGAGCAGGCAGTATTTGCTATCGATTGCAACCGACAGCTCGGAAAATTCTGGTAACACACCAAGCACTCCTATCGATTGCAATCGATTGCAACCGATATTAGTGTTTGGTGTGTCAACGATATATTAAACCATCTACTTTAAGAGTTAGACATGGCCAGTTGCATCAGTCACTTATACAAGATGACTGGGTTATTCGAACACAGCATCAGCAACCTTCACTATCCAGTAATCACTATCACATATCATCAATAACCTTCACTATCCAGTAATCACTATCACATGTCATCAATAACCTTCACTATCCAGTAATCACTATCACATATCATCAATAACCTTCACTCTCCAGTAATCACTATCACATGTCATCAATAACCTTCACTGTCCAGTAATCACTATTACATGTCATCAATAACCTTCACTGTCCAGTAATCACTATTACATGTCATCAATAACCTTCACTGTCCAGTAATCACTATTACATGTCATCAATAACCTTCACTGTCCAGTAATCACTATTACATGTCATCAATAACCTTCACTGTCCAGTAATCACTATTACATGTCATCAATAACCTTCACTATCACATATGTTAAAAGGTGTAGAAAACGGTATCTCATAATAACATTGGATCATCGCCGCAGTGCACCTGGATTACCTATAAATGAATATGCGTTCTGTTCCAGGCGCCGATGAAGTGTCGGTGATCGCGTTGGCTGTTGACTGTCTGTTTGTGTTCGCAACTCTCGTTGTTAGATTGTACTGAATAAACGCAGCGGTACGACAACAGCCGACCAAAGCCGACGACAGCCGAATGTAACCGAACGAAGAAGCAGAGAGAAGAACTTAAAGAAGACGGACTAAACTCGCATTAGCTCTACCATAGTATTATGTTTAATTGTACTTGCAAAGTCAATTATTATGATAACAGCTTTGACCATAATGTCGCACGCAGACAATTACAACCGGCTCACTGGCTCTCAATAAACATTTTTAGATAGGCTTTTGGTGTTGTGTTTAGTCCTCAACTGCAAGCAGCATGTTAAGAGTCACACTTGTACTTATAGCTTTTATCACTTCCCAAAAATGAATATGAGAAGAAACGCGTACGGTATTCTCGTGATTGTTGGACGAGAAATACGTTGTAAAGCACGCGGTTTGATCCCAATGGCAATGTGCGTGCTATATTTATAACACGTTTTCTTTCCGCATCACGCTTTAGTAAAGTACCGAGACAAAACCTGTCAAAGCTCATGTCATTGATCATTATTTTTAAATAATGAAAAGGATTAGACTCCCTGAACATTAACAAATTAATAATAAAAACTGTTATTTCTATATAGCGCTTTTTCGTGGCATGTAGCTGATATTTCTTTCAAAACATTTATATTGATTTTTTTATGATGGTTTTCCCCAACATTTCTTTTAACTGTTTGAATCTATGGAGTTATTCACGATGAGCAGATTCAATATGCTTAAATTTTCCATTTGACAAAATAAATGGCCGATGATAGTGGCTTCCCGTGCTAAGCGGCTATGCATTTAGAACCAGCCACCACGACGCGAGACGTCATTACTTCGACTTCCTATACTGCAGCATTTATAAATAATTTTATAATGTCGCCAATATATCGCATTATTATGAAAAATAGTGTCATTACCTATAAGTACATTAATAGTTTATCCGGTGAATGCTTGCGTGCGTGCGTGCGTGCGTGCGTGCGTGCGTGCGTGCGTGCGTGCGTGCGTGCGTGCGTGCGTGCGTGCGTGCGTGCGTGCGTGCGTGCGTGCGTGCGTGCGTGCGTGCGTGCGTGCGTGCGTGCGTGCGTGCGTGCGTGCGTGCGTGCGTGCGTGCGTGCGTGCGTGCGTGCGTGCGTGCGTGCGTGCGTGCGTGCGTGCGTGCGTGCGTGCGTGCGTGCGTGCTTCAAGTCCATAAGGCTAAACTGTGTGAATAGGAACGTATATGGCTAGTGCATCACCAACTCGTGGCTATTGACTCGGGTCTTCAGTACGTGTTCTCGTCAATAACATCGTGTAGTTATTCTAATCACTGCGGAATGATATACTCTAAAGCGAATAACACAGCAATTAGATGTTTGATGAGGCCCGTTCTGTTGAAAAAACACAGAATACGTTGGGTATTGCAAGTGGTTCCTCGTCAACGAGTGCAGGTTATCATGGGTGGTCGACCGAGTAGCAACGACAACAACCATCACAACATCGGTGTTGGCGGCGTTACCTCGAGTGAATCGAGTTGCAACTGGCGCCGTGGTCAAAAACCTACATACATCGTTGGACCTGGGTGATACAATTTTGCATATTTAGCATATCTTATAATAACAATCAATGTCGCATTTGAAACGTTATATTACTTGGTTCGCGGACAGTTTAGTAAATGTTGATACTTCTCTGTGGCGTTCTCATTCAATCTCCTTAACCGCATTGTTGTCATAATAGGACACGCTAGTCTCGTTTGTCGCCAGGTCGGTTTTATGCAAATTTTACCGTAAATGCTCACTTCCGGTCCATAACGCCACGCCGCCCGCAATCGCATGTCACACGTAAACACAGTTGGAATTGAAACAGAACAAGCAATCAAACATTTACGTCTCTCGTTTATTAAAACAACTAGCATTAAAATGTACTAATACTAATACCAATGGTTTGTTTCATAATGACATTTAGCGTGTTGTGATGTGCACAACTTGAGGGCCGGAATTGTATTATCTCGTTAACTCTCGCCTCGAAACGAGAATCACTTGTGTCCCCAGTTATTGACATTACAAATTATTAACGAAATATTGTGTGGCAGCAGTGCATACTTCACAAGTCAAATAGGAAGATCGGCGATGAGCGGCCTAACAAAGATTGTATGGCAGCAGCTAACACTTCACAAGTCGAATAGGAAGATCGGCGATGAGCGGCCTAACAAAGATTGTGTGGCAGCAGCGCGTACTTCACAAGACGAATAGGAAGATCGGCGATGAGCGGCCTAACAAAGATTGTGTGGCAGCAGCGCATACTTCACAAGACGAATAGGAAGATCGGCGATGAGCGGCCTAACAAAGATTGTGTGGCAGCAGCGCATACTTCACAAGACGAATAGGAAGATCGGCGATGAGCGGCCTAACAAAGATTGTGTGGCAGCAGCGCATACTTCACAAGACGAATAGGAAGATCGGCGATGAGCGGCCTAACAAAGATTGTGTGGCAGCAGCGCATACTTCACAAGACGAATAGGAAGATCGGCGATGAGCGGCCTAACAAAGATTGTGTGGCAGCAGCGCATACTTCACAAGACGAATAGGAAGATCGGCGATGAGCGGCCTAACAAAGATCCAGCAAGACATAATAATATCTCTTGAGACAAAGGAAAGACTCGTTAACACCCAATCTGTTTCAGTAAATACGTAAATAAACGGACATCAATAATTAATTGATTTGGACTTGGCTTATTTGGAGCTGTTGGTGTATAAATTGTAACAAACACTGCATGGTTTACTATTTACATAAATTATTTCCCGCAAGTCAGTAATATGTTTAGCGTCCTTATGTATGCTGATTATACAACACTCTCCAGCACATTAAAACAGTTTAGTGGTTGCACAAAAAATAAAAATAAAAGTACACAATCTTTAATAAACGATGAATTACGTAACATTATTTAATGGCTAAATATTAATAAATTGTCATTAAATAAAGACAAATTTAAATATATGATTTTTCATGTACCAAAAAAGATACGCTAACTCTTTTTCTTAAAATAGAAAACATCAACATTGAACGAGTGAATGAATTTAATTTCCTATGATTAACTCTGGACACAAATCTAAACTGGAAAAAAACACATAGAAAAAAATCAAATAAATGTTCTAAGATGACTGGTATATTAAATGATTAAAACATATACTAACTCTAGAAACAAAATAACAATATACACAGTCATAATACTCGCAACGTTACAAATATACATAAATCAGGGCAAGACATGAATTTGCAAAAAAAGTTTTAAACACAACTTGCCGCACGTTATAAATGGTACTCCAGAATTAGTTATAGAAAAAATATTCACTCACAGTTTACGTGGTTTTGTGTACTAGTTAAAAAAATTATCTCTTACAAAAATATGAAAACATATGTACAATATGAAATTGTTATATATGTCAGAAAAACCTGAAAAAGTTATAAAATACACATATAGGCATAGATACATAGGTATTTCATACATACAAGTATTTAGGAATCTACATTCAATTATCTATCTATGCAGTACAAACAAACAAACCGCTACATACATTCTAGAAACAGTTACAGTTACAAATATATATTTTTTATAAGTTTTTTAATAATAAAAAATATATATATTGAAATAAAGAATTTATATATATATATATATATATATATATATATATATATATATATATATATATATATATATATATATGAAGAGAAGCCAAATATTATTTGATATAATGATATATATATATATATATATATATATATATATATATATATATATATATATATATATATATATATATATATATATATATATATATGAAGAGAAGCCAAATATTATTTGATATAATGAGTGGCTCCTATGACAGCGACTTATTTTTCTTAATAGGAGTCACTGACACCTTTTTATTTTTTTTATTTTTATTATGAGTATAGGTTAATTATAGTTTAAGTATATATACAATATATGTATATAAAATACAGCAATATACTTATAAACTGCACACTGTATAATTTAATTTGGGGTCAAATAAACATTATTGTTCTTGTAAAGATTGGCTGGAACGTATTGGAATGTTTCCTTATAATAATAATATATAAAATACTTCTATTGCGCTAAAATCCTCGAGAGACCGAAGCTCGGCAGGGCACCTAAACAAAAACAGCTAAGCAGTCCATAATCGATATACAGTTCCAGTTGTAAATAGTTGCAAGCTATTTTTTAAATACTCTGTCATAAAGTGTGTCGCGTCGTACGCATTTGCTACCACGTATTTCGTAAGTGGCTTATCATATTATTCAGTGCTGTTCTCGTGCGATTACACCGAAATAAACCATACATACATTAAATGCATGTTCCAGTTATCTAAATGTGACGTCACAGTAGTGACACTTTCGCTTCAGACATGTGTAGTTTGACTGCATTCTGAAACACGCGCGCACGATGCGAGTGTTTTCGTCGATTTCTTGCTTCGCCCAAGCCAATTCCTGTCGGCAACGCATCCAGCCCGGCCCGTGAGGCCGCTGCACTCGGTGTAGCGCGGCGGTCGATCGTCGCGACTCTTACAGCGCCGGCTGGTCTTGTGCGACAACACTGGAGACGCCGTGGAAGACGCCACGCAGGAACCGGCCATGCTGCTCGAGGTCTGCTCCAGGTGGTACGGCTCTAAGACGAACACCTGAAACAGACGTGTTCAGTCGTGGAAACGGACGAACACTTCAGACAGCCAACTTTGTTTGTGTTGTACATCTATAAGACGAATCCATGAAATAAAAGGTTTTAGTCACGGATTGGAACGTTTTAAGTCACCATTAGTATTAGTGCCATGAACACATCAAACACACAGCCGGTCGGTTCCGGGGAAACAAACGTGTTAAACGGTCATGAGTACTGCGGGCGGCGGATCCAACCTGAACAACTGACCGACCGTGGCGCCTCCTTGTGGAAATGGTCGTAATAAACAGCACCACCCACTACCAAGTACTCTACGCTGAAAATCCACGGCATCTACCAAGTAGGCCAGAGGTCCAGGGCATCTACAAAGTACGTTATAGATCCAGCGCATCTATCAAATAGGCTGGGGTTCTTGAAGAGGACCGGCGTCAGTCGTACAAACGTTTAATAAAAACAGAAATATGTTGACACTCTTTTTATTTATCACAACAATTTGCATGCAGGTGCTAGCGTATATATATATATATATATATATATATATATATATATATATATATATATATATATATATATATATATATATATATATATATATATATATATATATATATATATATATATATATATATATATATATATATATATATATGCCACATACACAGCTACTAGGCGAATTTGCTTGTACTGTTTGTAAGTACTGCAGCAGTCTAGTTGTGTTGATCTACACATGTATGATATCAACATATCGTTTGATTTATATAATTTATTTCTAATTACGGTTAAATATGAACTCGGGATTATTATCAATGAGAAGACATTCTTCACGGGCAGGCCGAGTATTGTTAATTCAATACTCCAAAAAAAGCAAAGCGGTGTAGTTTCTGCTTTGTATTTTTGCACGTGCCATTCAAACAAAGCTAATGTGTAATGTAGACACTATCCACAAGAAGGGGCGAGCGAAGATTTCTATTCATTTGTTTCAGAATTGCATTCAATGTTTTAACAAATACCGTGTTTCAACTAGCCTAGGCCGTAAGTCGTTACATCTCATTTACCTTGTCTACCGTATACCTAGCATAGCGTTAACGTACAAGACGCTAAACAGATCGTTACCATGTCTACCGTGTACCTAGCATAGCGTTAACGTACAAGACGCTAAACAGATCGTTACCATGTCTACCGTGTACCTAGCATAGCGTCAGCGTACAAGACGCTAAACGGATCGTTACCTTGTCTACCGTGTACCTAGCATAGCGTTAACGTACAAGACGCTAAACAGATCGTTACCTTGTCTACCGTGTACCTAGCATAGCGTCAACGTACAAGACGCTAAACAGATCGTTACCATATCTACCGTGTACATAGCATAGCGTTAACGTACAAGACGCTAAACAGATCGTTACCATGTCTACCGTGTACATAGCATAGCGTTAACGTACAAGACGCTAAACAGATCGTTACCATGTCTACCGTGTACCTAGCATAGCGTTAACGTACAAGACGCTAAACAGATCGTTACCATGTCTACCGTGTACCTAGCATAGCGTCAACGTACAAGACGCTAAACGGATCGTTACCTTGTCTACCGTGTACCTAGCATAGCGTTAACGTACAAGACGCTAAACAGATCGTTACCTTGTCTACCGTGTACCTAGCATAGCGTCAACGTACAAGACGCTAAACAGATCGTTACCATACCTACCGTGTACACAGCATAGCGTTAACGTACAAGACGCTAAACAGATCGTTACCATGTCTACCGTGTACCTAGCATAGCGTCAACGTACAAGACGCTAAACAGATCGTTACCATGTCTACCGTGTACCTAGCATAGCGTTAACGTACAAGACGCTAAACAGATCGTTACCATGTCTACCGTGTACCTAGCATAGCGTCAACGTACAAGACGCTAAACAGATCGTTACCATGTCTACCGTGTACCTAGCATAGCGTTAACGTACAAGACGCTAAACAGATCGTTGCCATGTCTACCGTGTACCTAGCATAGCGTCAACGTACAAGACGCTAAACAGATCGTTACCATGTCTACCGTGTAACTAGTACAATTTTAACGTAAAGACGTCACACAGTTCGTTACCTTGTCGCTTGGCAACAGGTTGACAGACGGTGGCGGGTGTGTCATGACGTAACGTCTCGACGAACGCCTAGAGTCCTCAGAAAGCTCCATCACCCGGTACAGTCCCAGACACAGAATGCCGTATCGGTTGAGCGCCTGCACGAACAGCCTTCCGTAGCGGTTGTTGTGCTGCAAACACCAAGCATTGTCACTGAGACAGGTTTCATGTGGCTTCGTGCGACCATATCGGATTAACCAAACAATGTAGCATATAAGTCCAAAATTATTAATAGAATAGCGATCCAATGAACCAAGGAACCAAAGGTCAGTAGTAGTATGTAGGTGGTTTTCAATAAGCAATTGTGGCGGCAATTTTGGTCGATTTTTGGTGGTAGCTAAAAATAGATGGTAGCTAAAAATAGACATTGGTTAATTTAAATTTTCTAAAAATAGACATTTTAATTTTAATTTTAAATTTTAATTTCAATGTTCTTTTAATTTTAATTTTTTATTTCAATTTCGGGAAAAACCCACATATCGCTGACGTAGCGGTTAGTGGGAAAAACCCACCTATCGCTAACGTGACGGTTATTTAGGGAAAACCCACATATCGCTGACGTGGCGGTTATTGAGTACGGTATCAATGAATGAGAGAGCTAATCAATCAGGGTTCAGTACGTTATCGGTGAATGGTATAAAGAGCTGCGATTCGTCGGTTATAGTTTCATAAAAGTTATGCGTAAGAGTTTCATAAAAATCGTGGATGATTAATGAGGTGAGGAGTCTGAATGGCTCGTGTGTCCATCTGCTTGCCGCCGAAACGCGGGCATCTTAAAAACGGAACAAACGCAGTCGGTCGTGTGCACACACACAATCATCTTTTAATTGCACCACAATACAGATACTAGCAGCTGGTAAGTATTACCAATACATCGAAGCAATAAACAAGCTATGCTGTATTACAGTTTACCCTATCTCAGGGTCTTAACCCAATCAAACACGCGACAATCGTTTGCTACTAAATCACTACCAAATGTATTGACGAAAGCCTTCATCGGTATGCCGTTACAACGAAGCACCAAATAAGCAATGCAGTATTGTCCGCACACGTTAGATAGAGGACTCTGAAGTCTCTTGGCATTGTGACTCCACTCGGAACAATGTTCGTTCAGGAACACGCGAAATGTGCCATGTAGCGGCGGTAGTCCGTACGAGCAGAAGTATTCACCGCGTCTGTCGGCATCCACGTAGAGAGCGATCCAATGTTGACCGGGTTTATCGCCGTCGTGAGTATTGCATACGAAAGCGAACGGGAAAGCATCGATCATCGTAGGCAGTCCGTCTTTGGGTACGACGTCGCGAACGATCGAACGAGTTCGTGCGTCTCTCGCCAGGAGACGCGCAATCTGGCTTGTCTCCATCAGAAATCGTAGATGACGTTCCTGCTCTTGTCGATTTCCAGCACCGATTCGAATTCTGCGTACACGACGACGTTGATGGTCTGTTGGAGCGCTGCAGCGAAATGCATCTCGATGCGCAGGTTGCCCTTTTGTACCAGATGGAAGCACGATCCATCACACGCGTCCGGGGTCAGATCGAAACCAAAGAAGGTGTACCCATCACGGAAGTCGTCACGAGTCAGACCGTTCCCTTCGTCCTGTGATACCTTGCCAGTCGAGGTGAACAGGTTGAGGTAACTTCTGATGAATCGATTCTCGTCGAAATTCGGCTGGAGAGGTTTGGAGGGTACCTGTCGACCATCCACGTAAACGGCGAGGAAGTTGACGTTGTTGTGCTTGGCGTGAAACGGGTTCTTCGCGTACGAACCGTTGTACGCGTCGTTGTCGATGCAGCATAGTACTAGACGTTTCGGTAGGGTACCGAGGAACAGGTTTTCGTGCGTGTGCGACATGGCCCCTGTGGGAATGGAATATACTTTGCAGTCGACGGAACGCAGCGGGTACTTGGCCGTGCCCTTGTCCAGTGCCTTGATGTGCGCCATCTGAACGGTCGGATTCAGTGTGGCTTTCCTCGCGAACATGGTGGCGTTGACGATGTGTACTTTATAATCGAGGTTGCCACCACCGGCCATGAGCGCGAACGTGTCCTTGCTTCGCACCAGTCGTATCTTGACGTCGACGCCGTTGAGCAGGTAACGATCTTGTAGGAACAGGTCCACGTGTAGTCGTCCCATCATGTCAACGACACGACTCTGCGTGACGTGCGCTCGCCGAGACACCATCCCTCGGTTCATTACGTCCTCGTCGACAATGTTGACGGCATCCATGCGACCGGCGGTGTCTTTGTACCACAGTTGACTCGTCAGTTGAGTCTCTTTGGCCTCGCTGCCGTAACTCAAAAGCGTTTCGATATAGGCGCGATACGGGTACGTGTTTGTCGAAGGAGTCACGAGCGTACCGTTTAGGTAGACGTCGACTTGACTGAATAACGAATGCAACCAATTATTCACCGGAGCCACAGCGTTGTCGGGGTCGAGAGGTGTCCCGTTGCCTTTGGTTACCTTCGCTTGCACGTGCAGGTAGCTGCTGGCGAGATCCAGGTAAGTGTCTCCCGATCCGGGTAGCAAGAATTCTATGGGACCACCCGACTCGAGGGAGGCCATCGGTTGGTGTTCCACCCATTGTGCGTCTTCGATGCTGGTCTGGGTCGGCGGCACGCCGAAGAGATCGAGTTCGCTCTTGACCCCCTCGCAAGATTGTCTATGCACGAAAGCCATCGTCGAACACGTCACGTTCACGAATCGTCTGCGCTTTACGACGTCTTTTCACTGCACTGACCCGTCGCGGTGCCGTCGCGCGTTTTATACGTTTTTGCGGTCGCACGCCAGGAGTCGTCAACAGACCACGTATCAAATCTTTACCGGCATCGGTGGCGCGTCGTTTGGCCGCCGTTTTTATGTTCTGACCGGACATGACGTCGTCGGCTATGCGCAAGCCGGTCTTCAACGCCCCCTTTCCCAAAGCCACGGCTCCTCGCTTGATGAGTGGCATGGCGCTCCGAATCAGACCTCCGAACAGACTACCCAACCCGTGTCCTCGTTGCACTCTGGCACCGACAAAGTAGGGTAAAGCCCCTCCCGCTTGTCGGGTGTAATAATCGTTGTAATTCATTCTTCAGAACAGACCAGTCTTACGACGTCGAAAATGAAGCGTCACCGTCACCTTGCCGCGTTCGAATGGCACGGCATGCCCGGTATCGTCTCTTATATCGATTTCGATTGTTCCAAACTCCTTGCGCAACATGGGCAAGTACTGAACGTGCTCGAAATGTCTCGAGATCGTATGTCCGTGTTCGCCTTGTATCGGAACAATCCTCAACAGCGGTACGAGACTGTCGCCGACGACGCGTGATTCCACGACGTTCGTGTACACGTAGAGTGACTCGAACCCTTGCTTCATGTCCACCACGGAATCCCCTTCTTTCACGAAGGTGTACACCTCTCCATCACCATCTAGCGGCACGTGACTTTCAGGACTACGGATGGTCCTTGCGTCGAGACCTAGTATGACTCCCATAGAACCCTGGGTTGTGAATTCGGTACTCGGTGACATGCGTACGGATACTTTTTGAGTGATGTCGCTGTAGCTTAATTTCACTCTTTGACGTACCGCGATACCCGCTAGCGAGCGGTTGATGGCTCGTATGAGTTTACGAGTTCCGTCGTAATATCCCGTTGCTATGCCTCCAACAGAATGACCATCGCTAGAGCTTTCCGAGAGGAAGAACCAGGAATCCTTCTCTCTGACATTGTACCAATCGTGCGGGTACTGGATCTCCACCAACCCGCATTCCCATTCGCCGGACAGACTGATGCGTTGCGGTAAGGACGTGACGTAATGGGTCAACGTGTTGTTGGGATGCAGGTGCATCGACGCGTTGCTAGGCAACGTCAGGTAGAAATCAGCCGTCATCGCGTTTCACGGATGGATTGGGTAGCAGGTAGCCCAACGAACTACTCAACAGGGCCGTCCAAAGATTAGAGTCGGTGTGACCAGTTGTCAGATTGTAGATGCTGACCGCGATGATCGTGTACAAGACGACGACCTGACACAAGAACACGATTTCCGTCTTGGGACAATCGGTGCCGAAGAGGTGCCAACGCGATGCAACAACCTCGTTGTCGTTGTCGTCCGTAACGTCTATCCCTTCGTTGTCTTCTTCGACGATGGACATCGTTGGAATGAGGAGTCGACCGTCGCGTAACTACTCTTTATACCGAACGAGCGCCTTGGCATCGATCCAGCTGTTGAACGAAGTGGGGTAGCCGTACCATTTGACTAACGCCTCCGTTCGTTTTCCCACCTTCCGTCGCTGCAGCACCGATTCCACGCGGTACAGTTTATCTTTCGAGACCAATACTTTCTGCAGTTCCGGTTCGTAGAAGGTTCCGTCCAGCACCTCACCGAGATCGTCAACCAAACGGTACACGGGTGGATCGGAGGCGTGAACTTCGCGTATCGTGAAGAGCTCCTCGCTCCAATTTGCCATGTACCCTTTCTCGAACCGCCGCTTCGCTTTGCTGATGCGCACGCGATCATCCACCTTGAACTTTGGTACACCCTTACCATCGTGACCGTACAAGCGCTGCCACACCTCCTCTTGATTCGCCGCGTTCACTTGCGAAGGGGCCATGCCTATGCTTCGATGATAGGTGTCGTTGTACGACTGCACAAAATCCTGTAGCGCGTCGATGTACCGCACCGTCTGATATTTCGTAAAATATCGCCACATACGCGTCTTCAACGTTCTGTTGAACCTTTCGACGATACTCGCCTTGGTCTCCTCGTTATGAGTGGAAAAATGATGGACACCGTGCTCCTTCAACAAACGCCTCACGGATCTGTTGAGGAACTCCAAACCTTTGTCTGTTTGCAAGGTTGTAGGCGCAATGTTGACCAACAATCCTTTCAATGCCGTCACCAGAGACGACGCCGACTTGTTTTTCAGAGGAACGCACCAGGCCCGTTTTGAAAAGACGTCGATCACCGTCAACAGAAACACGTATCCGTCGTTGTCTTTTTTCAGTTTTGACAAGTCGACGAGATCGGCCTGCCACTGGTGGTTGCGTCCACCCACGATGACACGTCGTCTCTTGAATCGAATTCTCACCGGTTTGTGTAAGGTGTACGCGTCTTGTTCCGACAACCATTGCTTGACGGCTTTCACTGGTGCGCGCGTGACACGTCTCAGTGCGTTGACCCCACCATAACTTCCGACGCGTTTCGGATCGAAGTAGACGCGTTTGAGTGATTCTTCGACTCGACGTCCCATGGTTTGCACCACACGACTAGAGAAGACGAACTGAGGTAATATCTTGCGACGAGTGCGATAATGTATAGTAGGATACAAAACAGTACTCCCACGACGATAGGTCGATATCCTACCATCGAAGTAGCGGCAAGACTTTTTTCGCGAGCGGGTAGTAGTCAGCGGTCATGTACAGCACCGAGACAAACACTCCTGTCAGTGGGTAGTAGTCGGCGGTCTTGTACAGTACTCCTAGGACTACCAAGCGATATGTGTCCACTACCGATACCATGGTTAACTGTTGAATCGTCGTAGCGCACAACTCTTTTAAAACGACTCCCAACCATCCAGTGACGGCAACCGACGATGACGTTTTTTTCGAGGACTTTTGGACTGTTCCACTTGCCAACGACTGTAGGGGGTCCAACGCGGTAACGGACGATTTCTGGGTGTCACCGCCACCGGTGTTGCCGTTGCCGCCTGTCGTATGTAGCGTCTCCGTTCGACGTTACCGATCAATTCCATGGGTAGGTTGATACGTTTGAGCTGCTGCGCGAAAGCTTGCCATCCTACAGGATCGCTCTTTCTTCTTTTTCGCAATACATCGTTCACGAGATCCACCATGTTACTTCCAGGCACCGGCGTACCGTCGTGTAACAATTCGCCTCGATCGGTCCACGAGAGCTGGGTTTTGAGACGATCTATCAACTTCTTGACCTTAACCTTCATGGTCTTTGGAACGCTGTCCACGATGTCGGCCTCTACGGCAGAGGGAGCTGCTGTTGCTGGTGCTACTGCCGGCTTTTCCGGTGTCGCTGTTTCTGTCGTTGCATCATCGTTCACTACAACCACTCGTGTCGGCTGTTTGTCGCGTCGATCGGACAAGTGGTTGTATCGCTGTAACACCTGATTGTACAGTTTCACTTTGTCCCCATTGTTTAGGTCTTTTTGATCGAGAATGGAGGTCATCTCAGCGTCGAGTCCTTGCATGACCTTACCAACCGTGTCTGTAGGCGGTGGTGGTGATCGAAGGGTCTCCAACAATCGCGGATCCACCAAGGCCATTTTTCGCGCGTGCTCCATCTACGCGAGCACCTGTCTGAGCAAGGGAAGAATCACCGAACCTGCCAACGGAGCTAGTAAAGCCGATAGGAAACCACCGGTCTGTTCTTGTAGGATGTGTCTCCTCCTCGCGATGGGCAACCGTCTCTTAGCCAACTCGCGCAGTTCTTTCCTGTATTTTTTCAACCGCCTTCTATGTGTCGGAGTCAACGGAACGTTCCCTTTCAAGATGTTGTAGGCACACTCGGCCAGAGCGCAAATGAGATCGGCGTCAGCGTTGGCGAGGATGGCTCTTCTCAATTTGTTGTTTTTGTATCTATTCAGCGCCTGTATACACAGGATGTGTCTTTTCACCAGTTCGGACATCGTGCGAATGAAGACTCGAACCAGCGCTCAGCGTTTTTATACCTTCGGTAAGTAGACGTACTGGACGGGGTCGTCCGGAAAAATGGTCGTACGTAAGCGTAGATCTTCGGGCGTGTCCTGTTTCAGATCGATCAACAGGTAGCCATATGGTACCGCCGTTGCATCTTTGAAAGCTTCTTGCACGAATTTGACACGACCCGGATACATTTGTCGTGCCAAGTGCGTTATCTGCGACGTGTCACGGGGATTCTTGAACACCACCATGTATTGAGCGTTCAGGCTGATGGTGCGACTTTCCTTGTTTTTAGGAAACAGGTTCTGCACGAGATAGAGGACGGATGTGTTACTGTGATGACTCTTTTTGGTGAACAAGGTCGTGACCCGACCGTCCGTTTCAGCCATCAGATCATCTATGACGACGAGGTTCCTCGTCTTGGGATCGAACAATGACGCATTCGGTAAGCCTTCCTCGAACTGCAAGTTGGGCATGCTCATCGACGCGTAAGCCGATTGCCATTCTCCGTAACACCACGTCATTTTCTCGGGAGGAGGGTTCATCGTCATTGATGCGTGAAGTAGCAGACGCGTCACGAAGGTGCTCTTACCACACCCCGTCGGTCCGGCGATGACGCACGTGAATGGATGCTTCCATCGCGCGTCCATGGTCACTTATGAATGTCTTCCGTAGCGCGTCATCTTTTCTACACGTTCACCGGACCCGTGCTCACCCCGTCTTCGAGCACCACGCGTTTTGCATAGAAGTAGGTGAGGGCGGCTCGTTCCTGCACATATGTCAACACGGACGAGTGGTTCACTCGGAACCCGCGATTCTTTCCGCTACCGCTCCTTCTATTGGTGAGTACCTCGAGGAACGCGTCTTTGTCGATCTCGTTGTGACGTTTGCTCAGACCTTTCGTGCTATACTTGTCGGTGGGTCCGAAGCAATAGTATGTTTTGCTGCACAACCCCACGAACCCGTCGCCAGACCACTCCACCTTGAACAGACCGGGTGTCCTCTTGTCATATTCTTTGCGCGCAACACAGCATGATGCAGAGCCGATCCAAGGATGACCGGCGAGTCGACAGCGCACGTACTCGGATTCGTGGTCGACGCAACATTCGGATGGGAGCCATTGGGATCGGTGTCGGAAGTAATGCTCTCGAAGTTCCGGAGTTACGATATCGTCGACGGACTCACCGGCCAAGGCCAAATAGGCGCTATCCGTATCTGTCTCGCAGTACTGGAACAAAGGTCGTTCCAGGTACCTGTCGATAAAGTCGTAGTAGAACTGCAGCATGCGCATTTTGGCATACTGTAGAACGAAAAATCCCACGTGTATAGGCAAGGCATACGTCACTGTTCTCTTGCTCATCTCGATCTCATACGCGTTGTCGACGACGACATCGAGTTGACGGAATCGACGATCGTTGATCATGCGCGACGCTTCAACCTCCGTGCAGTATTTCACGTCGCGATGTCGGTCTACGTTGGTGATGGTCTTCCCGTACCCCGAATTCCCCAGGAGTTTCATGGTGTCCGCGATGATGGCCTTGTGGGGGTGGACGTCTCCCTCGCGTCGGGCCGTAGATACCGCGTCACCGAATCGACGGAAGCACGGGTTGGGTTCGTACTCGATGACCTGATAAACGCGCGTCACCTCGAGTCCGTGGTCCAGGTACCACCTCAGGAGCGGCGTGGCGAACAGCATCTTATCGCCGCGGAAACTACCAACGAGCATGCGCCTCGGACGCGTCATGATATCGTGATCTTCGGCGTATCGACGCATGAATGGTCCGAGATCGTCGCGGGTCATGTTGACGTTCTTGAACACGGGCTGCATCTCGGCGAAGTGCGCGCGCAATTCTTCCGGTACGCGAACGTCGCACTCAATCATACCGAACAGAGTACCGGTGCGCACATCGGTCAAGATCTGCTGTTGCGTCATCTTCCATTTCGTGTGTCGTCGACGAGGAAACGCTGCGTCTAGACATCTTTTCACGGCCGCATCTTTTCTGATGTTTTTCCACTGACATTCCCACAACTCGACAACCTTGACGAAGTGACGTAAGTATGCAGTGTTCTTTCGGGTCTCGGTGAGAAGTTGGGTCATTGGTTTCCCATTAACGGCGTTCGTTTCTAGAGCCAAGCACGGGCAGCCATGAAAGTAACATCCTTGGTACTGATACGCCGTCTTCGTTGTGCTGCACCATCCGTCCACCGGAAGTTTACCTATCCTCTTCTCCCGACCGTTGACCTGATGCCGGATAGAGTGTCCCGTCCGTTCGGACTCCCACGTCAACCATTCCGCGGCCATCTGCCCGTGCAGCTGCGCCGATTCGGGTCGGAACTCGTTCTCTTCGCGTCGACGCTTGTACCATCCCGTCGGCATGTCTTGCATCAGAGACCACAGGTATAGAGCGTTGGCATCGTAACCGACGATCGATCCACACATTCGAGCGGTCTCCCCGTACTCGGTCTGACGTATCTTGGTGACCCCTTTCTCGTGGTATCTTTGAAAGACTATAGATGGACCACCCACAATACCGTCTTTCACGAGTTGATGAAGATCTTTATTCTTCTCGTTGAAGATCGTAAAGTATGTCTTCTCCGGTAGGTCGTTGAACAGGTAGAGCAAGGTCAGTCCGGGTACGCTGATCCCTTGCTTGAACATGTCGATGCCACGTTGCTCATAGAAGGCGAACTGCCTGTGAATGGCTTGCAAAAAAGGCACTACGTCTCTGTTGTTGTACCAAACGAGAAAGTCTCGTAAAGTCGTCATGTCATTATCGCGCCACGCCTTCTCGCAACTAGCGTAATCCTCGTCGGAAATACCTTCGTTCTTAAGTCGACTGTAGAAGGCTTCTTTCGGTGGAAGCATTGTGTCGTCGAGCTTCTCCAAACAGTCCATGTACTCGTACGGGAAATTACCTTTCGTGACCTCGCATCCGTACGCTTTCAGATACTTGTCGTAGCTGAAACCCGGGGCAATGTAATTGGTCATGTCCAGGAATTTCAGCTGATCCGTCGACAGGCACATGAACGTGTTGTTTCGTTTGATGACGAAAAAGGATGCGATACCTTCTTGATCTTCTTGTTTTGAGTCGGTACTTTCTTCCGATTTTTCCCTCGGACCAAAACCTTCTGCGCATTCTTCCGTTGTTTCGGTGATGAAGTGGGGAATCAGAAACTTTTTTATGGCGTTGAGATCGTACTTCCCCGAATTGAACCCGATCACGGGTAATTGATGAAGCCACCCGTATAGTTGTCCCATCAGCGTTTTGTACGGATTGGTGGGTGGTCGCGACTCCTTATCGTTGGCGTCATCTGCCCCAGGTGATCGTGCGGCTTGCTCCCGTTCGTCCCAGTCCGTCTGTGCTTCCGTGAGTTGTTCCAACACATCCTCATAAGAATCTTTTAGATCTTTGTACGCTGCATCGCTCATTGCTCGTAGGATGTTCATCATGTCGGCCACCAACTTGTCAGGATTTCCATCTGTGACGAGACATTGCACTTCTTCGTGTCCGGGCACGTTCGACGCCACGCTGACGCTCAACGGGACGTGACGTGCTACCCAGTGGACCTTGTCACTGTCCGACGGAAGTTGCGCGGTATCGAAATAACACTCGAAGTCAAAAGTGGCACGGTACGGATAATAGCGCAACGATTCGGAGACTCGAATGTTCTCATCGTCCAGACGTTCGAATATCGATGGGGTGGAGTGGTAGACACCTCCCGGATAAACTCGTCGTACGCCACCCGCACACGTACGTTCGTGTTTGTGCAGTGTATATGCATCTTTCCATAGACAGTCGCCACACTTTCGACACCGATACGAGTGACAGTACATGCGCTCGTCTTGGATATAGGAAAAGTGTGTCTCGTGCAAGTTGACGTTCAACGTGTTGTCATAGTGACACAACGATCGTCTGACGAGTTCGGCAGTCGTCTTTCCATCTTTGTCCGACTTGACAAGCTTGTACACGCACACGTTCAATTTGAACATGGTTTCTACGCGATAGAGGTCATCGAGTGTGACCCCTGTAAAGTCTTGCATGGGTACCCCTTCATCGCGATCGTACATCTCGTACAACGTCTTCACTGCCGGTTCCAACCGATATCTGTCACCTCCTCGATGCAGGGCCAGACAGCGGAAGAGACACAGGTTGTCGGTGTACCTTTTGGAATGGTTGGGTTCCCTTTCCAGACCGATGACAGCTTTGTTGTTCTTCACATAAGCGGGAAGGGTCAAGCCCACACAACCAATGGGATGATCGATGATACGATTGACGAAGAAGGTGGCATTTGTCACGAGTTCGCACACCCATGCCGAATCCGGTCTTTGAGCGATGGCCCACTGCAAGACGTCGGTTTCTCGAATTCGTTCCAGAAACTCGTCAAAGTCACTGCGGTTTGTGATGAGACTGGGTTCGTCCAGGTATCGTCCGCAACAGTTACAAGACGCGTGATAATACCTGTATCGTCCCGTGTCCTTGTTCCTCAGAATGAACCCGTAACTGAGATTAATTTTGAATGCAGTGGTCTGCTCCTGGAACATTCTATTCAAAGGCTCCTCTAGAGCGGTCGTGTCTAGAGTGGTCAATCTGTAATTGAACCTGGTCTGAACAGGTCCTCTCGCTATGCGTGTTCTAATGGTAGACCAGTGCTCCCGAACGACGTCTAACAAGTCCGCCGACAGAGCGTCTGGGAAGGGAAGTCGATCGGGTGGTTCGATGGGATCTTCGACGAATGGGGGGAGGGTAATAGTACTTTCCCATCTCGACCGCTTCGGTAAAGGTGGTTCGACGTCGTCACCACACGCGGTTCGAGCGTGTCTGTTCAGATCATAACGGTCACCATAAGAACGCCCGCATCTCTCGCATGTGTAGGTCTTCTTTTGTTTATTGCACGCGTGTCTGTTCAGGTGAGCGCGTGAACTGAAAGAACGCCCGCATCTTTCGCATGTGTATGTCTTCTTTTCTTTATTGCATGCAGTTCTCGCGTGTCGCAGCAGACTGTCTCGTCTCCCGAACGATCGACCGCATGTCTCGCAAGCGTGTGTCTTGGTGCGATCACTAGATGACGATGCCGTCGAGTTTGAGGGTTGATCAACAGATGACGTTCCGTGACTCTCCACGTGACGTCGTAGAAGCGCATAATCTTCGAACGTCTCACCGCAGTGGCGGCAGACGTGTACTCGCATGGTGTCAGCGTCTACAACTGAAAATACACCATCCTAAATACACCTATATGTTGTGCGAGGTGGTGTGGTGGTGGTGTGTTTATGAGCAATATTTGGTAGGAAAAACGCGTTAATTCGCAAGGAATACAATGTAAGTGTCGACGGTAGCGTTTACACACTAGAGGTGCCACTGCAATAATGAAACTAACGAGGTCACTATATGTAATGAGATCACTATTGGAAATTAGACAGTATGTTGTTTTTAATATGTTAAGGTATCGTATTAATTAGGTATACTATAATAGGTTATCTTCCTGGTTACTAATAACTAACGAGGTATATGTAACGAAGTCACTATTGGAAATTAGACTGTATGTTGTTTTTAATGTTAAGGTATCGTATTTAGTTACGTATACTATAATCTTCCTGGTGAGTAATAATGTAACTAACAAGGTCACTATAATATTATGTCTCAATCGAAAGGACCAAACAGAATGAAAGATTATACATTGTGTTTAATTATTATACATTGTATTTGTTTAAATGTATAATGAACAAACACAATAAGGCGTACACACAATTTGTATTGCTTAATAAACAAGGTACAGAATAGCAACGTGTGCTATTATTATAGTTAAGTATACATTTACTGAACCTGAACACCTGCAGGTAAAGTTGTTGATTTTTAAAGTCATGCTACTAGGAATTTGGATACAGATTATAACATTTTTATAGCAGGAAACTGTTCATTTACACAATACTACCTTGGCGCTGATATTAATGAAATCTAATAATGATTATACTTGTGGGTTTGCCTCCTTTAAATACTTGAAGTCTGTCAAAAACTCTTAGTAAATTGAATAATTACTTATCAATGGAAAAATATATTGATGAGTTGACCGACTTCAGAAGTATTCATCTTTCAAGGCCCTCAAAGAATGGATGATGAGTATCTATTACTATTTTGAAATACCAAAACTTAATATTATAACTGCGTATTTAGAATGTATGTTTATTGAAGTGAAGACTTGATCTAAGAAATGTAAAAAATAAATTAATAAGTGGTGTTATTTATCAGTCACTAAACATAAATATTACTGATTTCACTAATCAAAATACTAACATTTTGCAAGTACTCAAAGTTGTAAACAGTGTTTAATGGTGACTCTAACATCATTTTGCTTAACTATGATAGCCTACATAGATACAATGTCACAATCACTCCAACCACTTTCACAGCAATAGACAATATATTTGGTGAATATTACCAAATGCACAGAATATTTTATTCAGACATTTCGGATCATTTCCCCAACACTTTCATGAAGGATGAGTTCTTAATTGAAGATATATTTACACACACAAAAAAATATTGCTGATAAGTTGAATGAGTATTTTACGAATTTAAGCATTGCAAAAAGAAAACAATTGTATCAAAGGTTCCTGATGACTATCTGTATGGATTTTATACAATTCCATGTTTCTGACACCAACAACTATAGATGAAATACAGAAACTTATCGAGCGTGTTACCTTACTGTTTGACAATAGATATGTTCCAGATCAGCTAAAATTGTCAATATAGTTCCCATTTTCAGGAATGGTGATGTTACATTAATAAAAAGTTATTGACCTATTTTTTTTTTTTTTTTATGTTGTGCACAAAGATTTTTTCTAGACTAATATGTGTGGCGGCGAAGGAAAACCAGTCATTGTCCAAAACAATTTTAAGTATTTTTAATTTAACACATAGAAAGTAACACCCTTTCTCATTCCCAAACAGTTTAGTGTATTCAAATGCTCCCACTAGAATCAGTTACAAGAATTTAAAGAGGGCACCCGTCAAAAACTATTTAAGGAGAAAAAATTACTTGTAAAGTTGAGTCGAAAATCATCACAATTCATGTCAAAACAAAACACTGCCACAGTATAACAACTTATCCATTGTTATTAGTATAACCAATCCAGTGAAGCAAATGTAGATAGGCGTGTTAGCTTCGGTACACTACAACTATTATTAAATTCTGATGGTTACATTTACAATAAAAAAATTAGTTGTAAAGTAGACAGTCTAGAATCATGGACATGATAGGCCTACTTCATGTAAAAAAGAAAACTTCACCATAGTTTAATAAATTATCTATTGTTATTACTATATCCAATCCAGTGAATGTAGTTATTTTTTTTTAGCAAAAACAAAAAACATTGATATTAATAAGCAACACCCAAGAGGTAGCAATCTCTTGTTGTGATTAACTCTGAAAGTACCGTTGTTGTGTGGCTCTGTGTTTTCAAGTGACAGGTGACAGGTGAGTCGGACACACGGTCGTCCACGTTCGACTCAAATAAGTCAGAGTCATCGTCACTACTGCCGATTGGGCATGTCCCAAAGTAATCACTCGCAAATTCATTGAGCCTGAGTCTCCGCTTGCGATATTCTGCATGTTCATCAACGTCAAAGCGTAGAGACAACAAGCAACTTTGTTCGACCCAACCACGAACCCAACCATGGACGCAGCCATCTTGGATTTTTCGAAAATCGTAAACACGGAACGGAATTCGTCCTGTAGTCTAACATTTCCAATTAAATCCGCTTCGACAACAGGTTGTGCAGTTGAGTAATATATACAGATATAAACCACAGCAGCATCAAACTAAACTAATCACTAATTGATCTACATAAACACTCCAATCCAACTTTCTTGCGCACTGTCACCGGCACTGCAGTTATGAACCGCGTGATTTATAAATAGCTTGACAATTACTGTCAATACTGACCAAGTCCAAGGTTGTAAGCGTTCGCAAAATAATGCGCATTTCATTTTAAAATACAGCAATTTAGAATGAACTCTACAAAAACACAAAAAGTACACTAAATATGCTAACTAAAACATCGTAGTAAAATACCAAATAGATCCAGGACCCAGGGGCCAGGCAATGTCAGTTACAGTACGTGGCGCGTATTCACGATTTGAAATTTCGCGTAGTGATTTCCGACTGGTTTTTCTACACATATAATAAATTAACTAAATATATTAAAAACATAACATACTGTCTAATTTCCAATTTGAATTTTAAAAGGGTATTCTACTGACTTGAATATATAAATATTAATGGGTAATATTATAATCTTACCTGTTGAAGTTGCATCAGGTCCAACTCTCTCTTCATATGCAGCATTTTCTGAGCCATGGTCCGTAGGCAGTCGAGTTCCAATACACGGGTATTTAAAGACCCCGACTAAACCAGACTGACAACCCCACACGTCGACAGATTAGCCACTCACAACGCGCATGTCGATAGATTATCCAATCGCAACATGTTGGTGATGTGAATGACGGGTGAAAACATTTCTAACCGCCTGTGTAACGTTTTCTAACTCCCTGTTCGAAGTTGCACATACGCGTTTTCTCAAATGAAAATACCACTGCATCATCAGGTTTTCGACAACAACAGACTCGCCCTTATGACCCTCGCTCTTATTTTATGAGTTCAATGGTCACAGGAATGTTACGTTATGTCACCGTCTGACGGTTCACAACAGCTGGCTCGCGCTGAGTTGCGTCGTGTTGTGAGTTAATTGACAGCAGGAATGCTTACCGTAAATCGTGTCGCTGTATTCCTTGTTTTCTAGTCGAGTCGGAATTTCCATAAGTAAGAAAATTAATGACAACATCCCAACATTCCAAAATTAAAATTGAAATTGAAATTAAAATTAAAATTAAAATTAAAATTAAAATTAAAATTAAAATTAAAATTAAAATTAAAATTAAAATTAAAATTAAAATTAAAATTAAAATTAAAATTAAAAATTTAAATTAAAATTAAAATTAAAAGAACATTGAAATTAAAATTTAAAATAAAAATTAAAATATGTCTATTTTTAGAAAATTTAAATTAACCAATGTCTATTTTTAGCTACCATCTATTTTTAGCTACCACCAAAAATCGACCAAAATTGCCGCCACAATTGCTTATTGAAAACCACCTACATACTACTGTCAGTCGGCGTATTAAATGGTTTAAAAAAGACAACTGCAGCCAATAAGGGTAAACAAATCATTCTTCATTTGAACAACTGCTCATACATAATATTATTATAAAACATTCCATTGTACATATAATAACCGAATGGTTTCTTCACTCTATCACGTGGGTGTGTAATGAAATATTTGTTGGAATAATTCGCCTATTAAGATTTGACAACAGTCAAATCTTTCACGACGTTGTAATTAAACAAAGTTGAACCTTCACTTGATCTGGTTAGATGTTGAGATGTAGATGTCACTGTGCAAATGATTGAGATATGGGTCAACTCTTCTTGCGATGCATAATGCATGACTAGACCCATGAAAGGCAGTAACTTATAATCTAGCGGATACAAATTAACATAGATTTAGGGATTATCGATGGAAACAAAATCAGCAATTGACGAAACTGTATTTAAGAGCATCACACAATAACGTGCAAAATCTTCGAGCAGGCCATTGGATATAATAAAACTAGAAGTAAATTAACAAATTCTATGTTGTGTACATATGCTAATTATATATTACAAAAATTTGGTTGGCTGTTATTTAGAGTAATTGTTGTGCTTTTTTTGTGGTGGCATAAACTGAGATGTCTAAAAAAAATTCTTAAAATATAGCCGCCTTCCACAAAAAAGACTCAAGTAATATATTTTTAAATTGCATTTCCACCTTAATTCATCGACGGCCCTTCGCTCTGTTGATGGCGTCCGTACATCCCTGTTCACGATTATTAAGTCTAATGATTCTCTCGTTGCAACCCTGAGCTCAGATCCCCAGGAATTTAGGCGTTATAAAAGTGTTATGATAATAATAGTAACAGTAATAGTTATTATTTTAATTATTTTACTCACTTCGAGCTGTGCGAATCGTCCGTCCCCGAGGTCTAGCTGCGCCACACGGCAGCGGTTCCTGGCGGCAGACACATCCACCAACGACTGCTGCCGAATTATGCCGAGACCATCGGCGAGGATCTGCTCGTACTCGACCACCGAGGCGCCTGTCGTCAACATCCGCACCATCGTCAGCAGGTCCGAATTGATGTACACCTGCAAGTTGCCGAATTAACTTTAACAACGATTTCATGGCATACTGCCGCTGTCCCTCCTTCCGCCCATGCCCATGCCGCTGCCCCTGCCTCCGCCCCTGCCCATGCCGCTGCCCCTGCCTCCGCCCCTGCCCATGCGGCTGCCCCTGCCTCCGCCCCTGCCCATGCGGCTGCCCCTGCCTCCGCCCCTACCCATGCCGCTGCCCCTGCCTCCGCCCCTGCCCATGCCGCTGCCCCTGCCTCCGCCCCTGCCCCTCCGTCCGCCCCTGCCTCCGCCCCTGCCCATGCCGCTGCCCCTGCCTCCGCCCCTGCTCCTGCTGCTGCCCCTTCCTCCGCCCCTGCCCATGCCGCTGCCCCTGCCTCCGCCCCTGCCCATGCCGCTGCCCCTGCCTCCGCCCCTGCCCATGCCTCTGCCCCTCCCTCCGCCCATGCCCATGCCGCTGCCCCTGCCTCCGCCCATGCCCATGCCGCTGCCCCTGCCTCCGCCCCTGCCCATGCCGCTGCCCCTGCCTCCGCCCCTGCCCATGCCGCTGCCCCTCCCTCCGCCCCTGCCCATGCCGCTGCCCCTGCCTCCGCCCCTGCCCATGCCGCTGCCCCTGCCTCCGCCCATGCCCATGCCGCTGCCCCTGCCTCCGCCCCTGCCCATGCCGCTGCCCCTGCCTCCGCCCATGCCCATGCCGCTGCCCCTGCCTCCGCCCCTGCCCCTCCC
Source organism: Lamellibrachia columna (assembly GCA_963662155.1). NCBI lineage: Eukaryota > Metazoa > Annelida > Polychaeta > Sabellida > Siboglinidae > Lamellibrachia > Lamellibrachia columna. Next base: position 50,387,097 of record OY759270.1, on the reverse strand, counting down.
TCCGCCCCTGCCTCCGCCCCTGCCCATGCCGCTGCCCCTGCCTCCGTCCCTGCCCCTCCCTCCGCCCCTGCCTCCGCCCCTGCCCATGCCGCTGCCCCTGCCTCCGCCCCTGCCCATGCCGCTGACTCTGCCTCCGCCCCTGCCCCTCCGTCCGCCACTGCCTCCGCCCCTGCCCACGCCGCTGCCCCTGCCTCCGCCCCTGCCCCTCCCTCCGCCCCTGCCTCCGCCCCTGCCCATGCCGCTGCCCCTCCCTCCGCCCCTGCCTCCGCCCATGCCCTTGCCGCTGCCCCTGCCTCCGCCCCTGCCCCTCCCTCCGCCCCTGCCCATGCCGCTGCCCCTGCCTCCGCCCCTGCCCATGCCGCTGCCCCTGCCTCCGCCCCTGCCCCTCCGTCCGCCCCTGCCTCCGCCCCTGCCCATGCCGCTGCCCCTGCCTCCGCCCCTGCCCCTCCCTCCGCCCCTGCCTCCGCCCCTGCCCATGCCGCTGCCCCTGCCTCCGCCCCTGCCCCTCCCTCCGCCCCTGCCTCCGCCCCTGCCCATGCCGCTGCCCCTCCCTCCGACCCTGCCTCCGCCCATGCCCATGCCGCTGCCCCTGCCTCCGCCCCTGCCCATGCCGCTGCCCCTGCCTCCGCCCTTGCCCATGCCGCTGCCCCTGCCTCCGCCCATGCCCATGCCGCTGCCCCTGCCTCCGCCCCTGCCTCCGCCTCTGCCCATGCCGCTGCCCCTCTCTCCGCCCTTGCCCATGCCGTTGCCGCTTCTGCTATGGACTAAATTAATCGTAGCAAATATGGCAAAATATTTAAAAATAGAAATACATATTAAAATATAGTTACATATATGTGAATACAATTGCAGATGTTCGTTTAAGTGAACCGTCGTGTGAAATAATCTAATAGTAAATTGGAATATTAATTTTTATAAATTTCTTAAGGCGTTGCCTCCACTGGACATTTTTTTTATATTTGTGCACAATACATTATCGTGCTATCATCCACTGATGTCAGCAAACAATTTCTGCATAGACATCACCGGGATATTCCCGATACAGTTTGATATTTAATGTTTTCTTGGTTTTTTCCAAAACAAAGTGGCTTTGTTATGTTTTCTTCAAATGTAAAAGTCATTGAAGTTTTATGAAAACATGCACATGGTTATTGTGTCTAGTTTTATGAAAACATGCACATGGTTATTGTGTCTAGTTTTAGGAAAACATGCACATGGTTATTGTTTCTAGTTTTAGGAAAACATGCACATGGTTATTGTGTCTAGTTTTAGGAAAACATGCACATGGTTATTGTGTCTAGTTTTTGTGCACAAACCAACACTGCGGCTGCGCCGAACTTACACAACTCATGAGACTGTCGAGCATGCTGACGGCGAATGCGCGACCGGAAGCATACGTCATCGTGCGGTAGAACGGCGTGTCGGGAGCGTCGTCGTCATCGTGCTCCAGGAAGTCAACGTTCGATCGCATCTCTGCGTTGGCAGCACACACGTTTACGATTAGTTAACAGCATTTAAACAAAATTGCCATCCACGGCAAATGTCCAGGTGGCAAGTGGACAAAACATCTTCTTTATGTTGGATAGGGGGACCGGGACTAATCCGCCCCTTGGACACTCGAATAGATCTGGAGACTGTTTTTGCACAGCTAGAGGATCAGTTCCGACCTTAAATTGACCGCAAATATTGCCCACATTTGTGCTATCAACATATGGCAAAACTGTTAGAAGACAATATCCAAATGTGACACTTAGTAAACCAACCCAAGCACGGGTAGACTTGCCCCGCAAGTTCGCCCCACACGTATTTTAAGCAGTAAACACACAAGCACTGTGCAGTTTTATTTTTATGTCAAACAAACGTCATATTTGTGACAGACATTGTGTTAGAAACTTAAAATCTTTACAAATTATGTTTTATTCATGAAATAAACCAGACAAACATAAAACAAGGTTTGGCACTGCATCTGCTAGAAAATGATGAAATGAAAATGTGGTTTCATAACTTTTTTACTAGACAAAAACACTAACATGGACAATTTGAAGTCTTTATAAGAGTGCGTGTTAGTGGGTTTATGTTCACAATTGATTCTGAGCGTTTTACATCAGATATCCTAGGGTCGAACTTGTCCCGTGGCACATAGACGGACGTGCCCCAACACAGAGACATATTTGGTGGGGGGGGGCAACTAAATATCACTCACACTGGATAGAGCAACCACATAATGTAAAAATAATAGCTCTGACATTAGGACTTTACTCAGCACTCTGAGTGTTTAACCAATGCCACTTATAAGTACTGGAATTTGATCGAAACAAAACTTTAAAAAAATTTACTTTCAGTCACCAAAATCAGTTTTCTTGTTCACAACTTTCCACCCAGCAACAACTCGTGGACGCCAGTTTCCCGTTGCAGGTATTTTGATGATCATGTGACATAGTCGTGTAACCTAAATTACTAAATTCTGCAAAAGCACTAAGGAATAAAAACCGGTTGGCGGACTTGCCCCGGGGGGTGGACTAGCCCCGGGGGGCGGACAAGCCCCGGGGGGCGGACTAGCCCCGGCCTCACCCTATATTTGTATGGATACATTTGCCTAATCTATATTCGGAAGGGAAGAGTTGAGCATCAGTTGATCATCAAGATACTATGCTTAATTCGATTGTTGGTCAGATAATACTTGGACCAATACATGCACGGACAAAGTTAGAACATCTTCCACGTTGCAGGTTTTTGCTTTGTCCGATATATAGTGTGTCAAGACATCGGTCAAGAAAACGGAAGTTCAATATAAAGCAAATATATATCGGTATATCTGCTAGGTGTTCCAAGGGAAGAGTTGAGCATCAGTTGATCATCAAGATACTATGCTTAATTCGATTGTTGGTCAGATAATACTTGGACCAATACATGCACGGACAAAGTTAGAACATCTTCCACGTTGCAGGTTTTTGCTTTGTCCGATATATAGTGTGTCAAGACATCGGTCAAGAAAACGGAAGGTCAATATAAAGCAAATATATATCGGTATATCTGCTAGGTGTTCCAAGGGAAGAGTTGAGCATCAGTTGATCATCAAGATACTATGCTTAATTCGATTGTTGGTCAGATAATACTTGGACCAATACATGCACGGACAAAGTTAGAACATCTTCCACGTTGCAGGTTTTTGCTTTGTCCGATATATAGTGTGTCAAGACATCGGTCAAGAAAACGGAAGGTCAATATAAAGCAAATATATATCGGTATATCTGCTAGGTGTTCCAAGGGAAGAGTTGAGCATCAGTTGATCATCAAGATACTATGCTTAATTCGATTGTTGGTCAGATAATACTTGGACCAATACATGCACGGACAAAGTTAGAACATCTTCCACGTTGCAGGTTTTTGCTTTGTCCGATATATAGTGTGTCAAGACATCGGTCAAGAAAACGGAAGGTCAATATAAAGCAAATATATATCGGTATATCTGCTAGGTGTTCCAAGGGAAGAGTTGAGCATCAGTTGATCATCAAGATACTATGCTTAATTCGATTGTTGGTCAGATAATACTTGGACCAATACATGCACGGACAAAGTTAGAACATCTTCCACGTTGCAGGTTTTTGCTTTGTCCGATATATAGTGTGTCAAGACATCGGTCAAGAAAACGGAAGGTCAATATAAAGCAAATATATATCGGTATATCTGCTAGGTGTTCCACTCCTTGCGTTGGATGGTTGTCGACCCATTTTGTATTGTCAGTGTTCTGGTCATAGTTTTCGCTGCTGGAGAAAGTCGGTGAGAGGTTTAATTTGATTGTACGTATTAATCTAAGATCACCACTGTGGAAATAGGCATTTCTACTATATGAATGGATTCTGCCCAAATAGTTCCACGTATCAATAACTGTTTTTTTTCTTCTGAAATGATTTCAGCCACGTAAGATTGTTTCTAATTGTCATCAGGTCGTGCCCGAATGGAAAGGAACCAACTGAACGATTATGCAATAAAACCGACAACGGAACTACTACATACCGAGCTGTGTGATGAACGGAACTAGTACATACCGAGCTGTGTGATGAACGGAACTAGTACATATCGAGCTGTGTGATGAACGGAACTAGTACATATCGAGCTGTGTGATGAACGGAACTAGTACATACCGAACTGTGTGGTGAACGGTACTAGTACACACCGAGCTGTGTGATGAACGGAACTAGTACATACCGAGTTGTTTGATGAACGGAAATAGTAAATACCGAGCTGTGTGATGAACCGAACTAGTATATACCGAGCTGTGTGATGAACGGAACTAGTACATATCGAGCTGTGTGATGAACGGAACTAGTACATATAGAACTGTGTGATGAACGGAACTAGTACATACCGAACTGTGTGATGAACGGAACTAGTACATATCGAGCTGTGTGATGAACGGAACTAGTACATACCGAGTTGTGTGATGAACGGCGTCGTGTGTCCATCGTCCATCTGGATGTTTTTCTTCAGTTCTAATATGCGATGTTCACTCGAGCCTGAAAGAAAACATCCGAACATCACGTGCCACACGATACAGCCTAACTGGGTGTCAATACACAGTGGGCTCTCGCTATAAGGAACATGTTGTGACTTACCACTCGATACAGCCTAACTATCAGTGGACTATCGCTATAAAGGAATAGTTGGGACTTACCACTCGATACAGCCTAACTATCAGTGGACTCTCGCTATAAAGGAACATGTTGGGACTTACCACTCGATACAGCCTAACTATCAGTGGACTCTCGCTATAAAGGAATAGTTGGGACTTACCACTCGATACAGCCTAACTATCAGTGGACTCTCGGTATAAAGGAACATGTTGGGACTTACCACTCGATACAGCCTAACTATCAGTGGACTCTCGGTATAAAGGAACAGTTGGGACTTACCACTCGATACAGCCTAACTATCAGTGGACTCTCGGTATAAAGGAACAGTTGGGACTTACCACTCGATACAGCCTAACTATCAGTGGACTCTCGGTATAAAGGAACAGTTGGGACTTACCACTCGATACAGCCTAACTATCAGTGGACTCTCGCTATAAAGGAACAGTTGGGACTTACCACTCGATACAGCCTAACTATCAGTGGACTCTCGGTATAAAGGAACAGTTGGGACTTACCACTCGATACAGCCTAACTATCAGTGGACTCTCGGTATAAAGGAACAGTTGGGACTTACCACTCGATACAGCCTAACTATCAGTGGACTCTCGCTATAAAGGAACAGTTGGGACTTACCACTCGATACAGCCTAACTATCAGTGGACTCTCGGTATAAAGGAACAGTTGGGACTTACCACTCGATACAGCCTAACTATCAGTGGACTCTCGGTATAAAGGAACAGTTGGGACTGGGTCAAACTTTTCCGTTTATTTCCTTATATCCGTGGGTACGTGAAACAGTGCATGCCAGAACGGGAATTGCAAAGCTGTTCCTCATGAGCGCATGTTCCTAACGTCATTAGTCCTTGTTACATGTGAAGTGGATAACAGTCCTCCAACAAACAGTCGTACTCGTTCCCTGCTACGTGTTACGGCTGTGAGTGGTTATGCAGCGTTACAAGGCATTATATAATGGATGTGCGTAGATCTAGAAGAGAACGCCCATAGCTCAGTTATATATATAACGTAGATCTAGAAGAGAACGCCCATAGCTCAGTTATATATATAAAACGTAGATCTAGAAGAGAACGCCCATAGCTCAGTTATATATAACGAATCTAAATAACCAACTTTTGTGTTGCTTGGTGAGTTATATTTACACCAGACTGATAGCAAATCACTGTTACATAAACATCGGAGCTCACATGAAGTTGACGCGGGTTTACTTACCTGAGGTTAACATGATTCGCCGGTGCAGAGCCTGCCCACATATGGATTTCATGTTGAGGGTGGCCAACACAGCGTCCTTGTCGACGTGGTACTTATCATCTATCACGATGTGACTTTGGTTCGATAGAATCACGCTCATAGCGCTGCGGTTGACATTCACGGCCCGCAAATCTCCACGTCGCGAAGTGTTGCCCTGGTCAAATATTAATACGCTTTCTTACATTATATATGGCGCGACGCAGCTGTCGCGAGAATAACTGAGGATTCATCAAAGGATCAAGAAAACTCGTTTGATGGAAGGTGCCATGCATGTTGTAATATCCAATATAATATTATCCTATTGGATAACGCGGGCGAGCAAAGCTTAGATAGTGCATTAGTCAAAACATCGACATATCAACAACTCCCTCTGAAAAACAACTTACGAAAATTTATTTTCACGGTGTTTTTCGAAAATGCTTTTCTGGCATAATAGATGTGCTTTTTTTCTTCAACATTCAAATGTATAGTTTTCCGGAAACACGGCGTTGTTAGATCGACTCGTGTCTTTTCTACGATAATGGAACATATTTGTTATGAAATAAACCATAATCAATGTTTTAACTACCTCGTACACGTAGATGTTGGGGAAGTTTGAAATGTCTTCCCACGTTTTCCGCAGGAACTCTACGTCCCTGACAAGGATGACGATGTCCTTCAACTCTTTGTACCGGAAGCTGCTCGCGCGCAGAGGCAGCACAAAGTTCCCGAGTTCTAGGGGGTGTGCGACTTCTCTCGCAGGGAATATCACGATAACGTGATTGCTGAAGTTGTGTTCTCTGACCGATATATCGTCCTGCAAAACATTTTATTTTGTCAGGGATATTTGGCTTATATCCAATAACGGAAAAAGCACCACTCTTTCCGCACCGGGTTACGCTTCTATTTTATAGTTATCATAACTTGAAATATTATATAACTGCAACATCGCCAGTGGAATCCGGCGGCTTGACTTCTCATCGCACGCGCCATTTCGTACGCGATGGCCACGTCATGACGTCATGACGTATCACGAGCGTTCAATACCGGTTTTAATATCTCAACTCTGTATTGCACGGCACGTATTGAACAACTGTGTAATAAAAACTGATACTTCTGGTGTTGACATTTGTGTGTGCACTTCTTAATGACATATATTGATTATGGGATTGTGTGGAATAACTAGTAACTAATCTAAATTTACCCAAGTATCTTGATTATAAATCTGTGCCAGAAACTCGATCATTCTTGTTTATTAGTCCGCAATGGTGCGTGCTCGCTCGAAACCATTAGCAACGATTCTCACAGATAGTCGCGACGACAGTTTTTCATTGACACCTGGTACGCACCAAGAGACAGTCGTCCAGCTTTCGCGACGGACACCAGTGGAACTGACCGCTTCCCTCCAACATATCCCGGGAGTCGATCCTCTCAGTCACGTCTGTTAGCAACCTGTGGAGGAAACACAATGTTATGTGATGTGATGTGATGTGATGCGCGTGCGTGCGTGGCAGGCACACTGCTTGACATTTACTGTCGCAACTAATGTGTGTGTGTGTGTGTGTGTGTGTGTGTGTGTGTGTGTGTGTGTGTGTGTGTGTGTGTGTGTGTGTGTGTGTGTGTGTGTGTGTGTGTGTGTGTGTGTGTGTGTGTGTGTGTGTGTGTGTGTGTGTGTGTGTGTGTGTGTGTGTGTGTGTGTGTGTGTGTGTGTGTGTGTGTGTGATGTGTGTGTGTGTGTGTGTGTGTGTGTGTGTGTGTGTGTGTGTGTGTGTGTGTGTGTGTGTTCGTGAGTGCGTACATATGAGTGCGCATGCGTGCGTGTGCGCGTGCGTGAGTGCGTGCGTGCGTGCGTGCGTGCGTGCGTGCGTGCGTGCGTATACATGTGTAATCATAGTGAAATGTTGTCAAAGGTTTATGTAGTACAAATTAATTACATAAGAAATGACGAAAACGAAATGCATGTCTTTTTATATATATATATATATATATATATATAATGTTTGATATGAACCATTCTCACGTTGTTAAGGACATAGTAATAGTAATGTGTTAGTTAATGTTTCTTGCAGTGCAGGTGTTAGTGATGCGTCTAGTGTGGTAGTGGGTAGTGTGCTTGGCACCTCTGTGTTCAGCTTCCACCGCTGGCTAGCTTCGGTGAAACGACAAGCACCGTGTGGACAAGCCTTGTCTGCCAGTACAACAGCCTTGTCTGCCAGTACAAAGACTCCCGTTGTAACCTCCTCGAGGTAGCTAACAGATACTGTTCACTGTGAGACACCAGGCAAATCACACGAGGGATCTCGGAGCAGCATGGGGCTATAGAGGTGCAATGCGCACGACCCACCCAAGTGTGGAAACGCTCTGCCACTGTCACTAACCCATGTCCCAGCAATGGGCAAATAGCAACGCTCGGAGAGATGGGCACCCACTGAAATGCCATGGACACACAACAACAGAACAGTATCCAGATATCGGTGGGGTATCCTTGGACTGGCTGAAGTCAGGTGGACAGGTTCTGGAGATACAACAACAGAGGAAGGACACAAACCGTGGCACAGCGGAGAGGAATCCAAACACCGACACGAGGCTGCATTCCTTGTGAACAAGAATATAGCAAATGCTGTCATCAGTTGTACACCAATCTCCAGCAGGCTGAGTTCCATATGAATCTCAGCTAAACGTCAAAACACCAATATTATACAAGTATATGTTCCAACATTACGACAGCGATGTGATCGAAGCCTTCTATGAAGAGCTTGATAACACTATCCAGAAAGCTCCAAGGAAAGACTTCCTCATCGTGCAAGGAGACTGGAATGCAAAAATCGGCCCAGGTGCATATGAACAATGGGCTGGAACTGTAGGCCGCTTTAGCACAGGAGAAACCAATGATAGAGGACTACGACTTCTGAAGTACTCATAAATTCACCTTGGCGAACACGTTACACCCGTATAAACTATCAAGGAGAACAACGTGGCACTCGCCTAATGAAAACATACACAACTAGATTGACTATATGTTCACTCCAACACGTTTCAAATCCAGCATCAAGAAGACAAACGCCAGAACATTCCCAGGGGCTGACATAGGCAGTTTACGAACTGAAACCAGATACCAGCATAGTGAAAAGCAAAACTAGCAGCGTTGACGAAACAGACAATATGCAAGTGATGAAAGAAGAAGTAGAGGAGGCCTTGCGCACACTGGAAGGGGGAAATCACCCGGGGCCGACAACACCCCAGCAGAGCTGCTCAAACATGGCGGCCCCTAGATCTGGAAACAAAGGAATGGCCTAAAGAATGGACTCAATCCATGATCATTCCACTCCCCCCCAAAAAAAAAAGAAATCTAAGACTATGTAAACATTAAAGAACCATCAGCCTCATCCGTCACCCAAGCAAGATCATGATACGGGTCATCTTGAACAGACTCAAAAGAAAAGCAGAAGAAATACTGGCTGGAGAACAAGCAGGACTTATGACCGGGAGAAGCACCACTGAGCAGATCTTACATTGAACAGATCTTACACTGAACAGATCGTCAATGTAAGATTGATCATAGAAAAACACCTGCTTCGCCAAAAAGACCTGATCCACAATTTCATTGAAGTTAAGAAGGCGTTTGACCCTATCTGGCACGAAGGCTTGTGGCAAATTATGAGAAACTACAAATACGAAAAAGATCTTATACAAGTCATACAAGCACTCTACGTCAAATCAAACAGTGTTGTCCTTCTAAATAACCAACTTTGCAGAACAACTGTAGGAGTTAGTCAGAGGTGTCCACTCTCGCCAGTTCTCTTCAACATAATCATCGAGAACGTCATGCAGGAGACCCTACAAGACTTTAACACCACCGTATCTATTGGTAGAAAGCCAATTTGTAATCTTTGTTTTGTGGACAATATTGACCTCACGGGAGGCAGCGAGAGTGAACTTCAAGAACTCACTACCAGACTGGACGAACAGGCACGAGCTTATGGGATGGAAGTCAGCTCAGAGAAAAGCAAAATACTTGTCAAAAGTATCAACCAGAACAACCCCATTAACATCATGATGAACGGTCAGAACCTTGAGGAAGTAGACTCTTTCAAATATATTGTGTCCACCTTACGCAAACATGGCACCTCAACAAAGGAAATCAAAATAAGGATTGCAGCGGCCATGTCTGCTATGTCAAGACTTAACACCACCTGAAAGAGCAGAAACATCAGTTTCGAAACGAAGCTGAAGCTCTACAGAGAACTCGCTGTATCAATCCTCCTCTACGGTTGCGAGAGCTGGACTCTGACAGCAGAAACAGAGAGAGGCGTACAAACATTTGAAATGAAAGACTCCTCCACATTTCGTACACCGAACACAAAACAAATCAATATATGAGACAACAAGTGGATTCTCTTGTTGGAAAACAAGAGCCATTATTGGCAACAGTGAAACGACGCATGCTGCAGTTAGACAACGGGGCTGCCAGAGAAACAACTGGCTCTAGAGACAACATACAACAGTGAAACGACGCATGCTGCAGTTAGACAACGGGGCTGCCAGAGAAACAACTGGCTCTAGAGACAACATACAACAGTGAAACGACGCATGCCGCAGTTAGACGACGGGGCTGCCAGAGAAACAACTGGCTCTAGAGACAACATACAACAACGAAACGACGCATGCTGCAGTTAGACAACGGGGCTGCCAGAGAAACAACTGGCTCTAGAGACAACTTACAACAGTGAAACGACGCATGCCGCAGTTAGACGACGGGGCTGCCAGAGAAACAACTGGCTCTAGAGACAACATACAACAATGAAACGACGCATGCTGCAGTTAGACAACGGGGCTGCCAGAGAAACAACTGGCTCTAGAGACAACTTACAACAGTGAAACGACGCATGCCGCAGTTAGACGACGGGGCTGCCAGAGAAACAACTGGCTCTAGAGACAACATACAACAATGAAACGACGCATGCTGCAGTTAGACAACTGGGCTGCCAGAGAAACAACTGGCTCTAGAGACAACATACAACAGTGAAACGACGCATGCCGCAGTTAGACGACGGGGCTGCCAGAGAAACAACTGGCTCTAGAGACAACATACAACAATGAAACGACGCATGCTGCAGTTAGACAACGGGGCTGCCAGAGAAACAACTGGCTCTAGAGACAACATACAACAGTGAAACGACGCATGCCGCAGTTAGACGACGGGGCTGCCAGAGAAACAACTGGCTCTAGAGACAACATACAACAATGAAACGACGCATGCTGCAGTTAGACAACGGGGCTGCCAGAGAAACAACTGGCTCTAGAGACAACTTACAACAGTGAAACGACGCATGCTGCAGTTAGACGACGGGGCTGCCAGAGAAACAACTGGCTCTAGAGACAACTTACAACAATGAAACGACGCATGCTGCAGTTAGACAACGGGGCTGCCAGAGAAACAACTGGCTCTAGAGACAACATACAACAGTGAAACGACGCATGCTGCAGTTAGACAACGGGGCTGCCAGAGAAACAACTGGCTCTAGAGACAACATACAACAGTGAAACGACGCATGCTGCAGTTAGACAACGGGGCTGCCAGAGAAACAACTGGCTCTAGAGACAACATACAACAGTGAAACGACGCATGCTGCAGTTAGACAACGGGGCTGCCAGAGAAACAACTGGCTCTAGAGACAACATACAACAGTGAAACGACGCATGCCGCAGTGAGACGACGGGGCTGCCAGAGAAACAACTGGCTCTAGAGACAACATACAACAGTGAAACGACGCATGCCGCAGTGAGACGACGGGGCTGCCAGAGAAACAACTGGCTCTAGAGACAACATACAACAGTGAAACGACGCATGCTGCAGTTAGACAACGGGGCTGCCAGAGAAACAACTGGCTCTAGAGACAACATACAACAGTGAAACGACGCATGCCGCAGTGAGACGACGGGGCTGCCAGAGAAACAACTGGCTCTAGAGACAACATACAACAGTGAAACGACGCATGCTGCAGTTAGACAACGGGGCTGCCAGAGAAACAACTGGCTCTAGAGACAACATACAACAGTGAAACGACGCATGCTGCAGTTAGACAACGGGGCTGCCAGAGAAACAACTGGCTCTAGAGACAACATACAACAGTGAAACGACGCATGCTGCAGTTAGACAACGGGGCTGCCAGAGAAACAACTGGCTCTAGAGACAACATACAACAGTGAAACGACGCATGCTGCAGTTAGACAACGGGGCTGCCAGAGAAACAACTGGCTCTAGAGACAACATACAACAGTGAAACGACGCATGCTGCAGTTAGACAACGGGGCTGCCAGAGGAACAACTGCCTCTAGAGACAACATACAACAGTGAAACGACGCATGCTGCAGTTAGACAACGGGGCTGCCAGAGGAACAACTGGCTCTAGAGACAACATACAACAGTGAAACGACGCATGCCGCAGTGAGACAACGGGTCTGCCAGAGAAACAACTGGCTCTAGAGACAACTTACAACAGTGAAACGACGCATGCTGCAGTTAGACGACGGGGCTGCCAGAGAAACAACTGGCTCTAGAGACAACATACAACAGTGAAAAGACGCATGCCGCAGTGAGACGACGGGGCTGCCAGAGAAACAACTGGCTCTAGAGACAACTTACAACAGTGAAACGACGCATGCCGCAGTGAGACGACGGGGCTGCCAGAGAAACAACTGGCTCTAGAGACAACATACAACAATGAAACGACGCATGCCGCAGTTAGACGACGGGGCTGCCAGAGAAACAACTGGCTCTAGAGACAACATACAACAGTGAAACGACGCATGCTGCAGTTAGACGACGGGGCTGCCAGAGAAACAACTGGCTCTAGAGACAACATACAACAGTGAAACGACGCATGCCGCAGTGAGACGACGGGGCTGCCAGAGAAACAACTGGCTCTAGAGACAACTTACAACAGTGAAACGACGCATGCCGCAGTGAGACGACGGGGCTGCCAGAGAAACAACTGGCTCTAGAGTCAACATACAACAATGAAACGACGCATGCCGCAGTTAGACGACGGGGCTGCCAGAGAAACAACTGGCTCTAGAGACAACTTACAACAGTGAAACGACGCATGCCGCAGTGAGACGACGGGGCTGCCAGAGAAACAACTGGCTCTAGAGACAACATACAACAATGAAACGACGCATGCTGCAGTTAGACGACGGGGCTGACAGAGAAACAACTGGTTCTAGAGACAACTTACAACAGTGAAACGACGCATGCTGCAGTTAGACGACGGGGCTGCCAGAGAAACAACTGGCTCTAGAGACAACATACAACAGTGAAACGACGCATGCTGCAGTTAGACAACGGGGCTGCCAGAGAAACAACTGGCTCTAGAGACAACATACAACAGTGAAACGACGCATGCTGCAGTTAGACAACGGGGCTGCCAGAGGAACAACTGGCTCTAGAGACAACATACAACAGTGAAACGACGCATGCTGCAGTTAGACAACGGGGCTGCCAGAGGAACAACTGGCTCTAGAGACAACATACAACAGTGAAACGACGCATGCCGCAGTGAGACAACGGGTCTGCCAGAGAAACAACTGGCTCTAGAGACAACTTACAACAGTGAAACGACGCATGCTGCAGTTAGACGACGGGGCTGCCAGAGAAACAACTGGCTCTAGAGACAACATACAACAGTGAAAAGACGCATGCCGCAGTGAGACGACGGGGCTGCCAGAGAAACAACTGGCTCTAGAGACAACTTACAACAGTGAAACGACGCATGCCGCAGTGAGACGACGGGGCTGCCAGAGAAACAACTGGCTCTAGAGACAACATACAACAATGAAACGACGCATGCCGCAGTTAGACGACGGGGCTGCCAGAGAAACAACTGGCTCTAGAGACAACATACAACAGTGAAACGACGCATGCTGCAGTTAGACGACGGGGCTGCCAGAGAAACAACTGGCTCTAGAGACAACATACAACAGTGAAACGACGCATGCCGCAGTGAGACGACGGGGCTGCCAGAGAAACAACTGGCTCTAGAGACAACTTACAACAGTGAAACGACGCATGCCGCAGTGAGACGACGGGGCTGCCAGAGAAACAACTGGCTCTAGAGTCAACATACAACAATGAAACGACGCATGCCGCAGTTAGACGACGGGGCTGCCAGAGAAACAACTGGCTCTAGAGACAACTTACAACAGTGAAACGACGCATGCCGCAGTGAGACGACGGGGCTGCCAGAGAAACAACTGGCTCTAGAGACAACATACAACAATGAAACGACGCATGCTGCAGTTAGACGACGGGGCTGCCAGAGAAACAACTGGCTCTAGAGACAACTTACAACAGTGAAACGACGCATGCTGCAGTTAGACGACGGGGCTGCCAGAGAAACAACTGGCTCTAGAGACAACTTACAACAGTGAAACGACGCATGCTGCAGTTAGACGACGGGGCTGCCAGAGAAATAACTGGCTCTAGAGACAACTTACAACAGTGAAACGACGCATGCCGCAGTTAGACGACGGGGCTGCCAGAGAAACAACTGGCTCTAGAGACAACTTACAACAGTGAAACGACGCATGCCGCAGTTAGACAACGGGGCTGCCAGAGAAACAACTGGCTCTAGAGACAACATACAACAGTGAAACGACGCATGCCGCAGTGAGACAACGGGGCTGCCAGAGAAACAACTGGCTCTAGAGACAACTTACAACAGTGAAACGACGCTTGCTGCAGTTAGACGACGGGGCTGCCAGAGAAACAACTGGCTCTAGAGACAACTTACAACAGTGAAACGACGCATGCCGCAGTGAGACGACGGGGCTGCCAGAGAAACAACTGGCTCTAGAGACAACTTACAACAGTGAAACGACGCATGCCGCAGTGAGACGACGGGGCTGCCAGAGAAACAACTGGCTCTAGAGACAACATACAACAATGAAACGACGCATGCCGCAGTTAGACGACGGGGCTGCCAGAGAAACAACTGGCTCTAGAGACAACTTACAACAGTCAAACGACGCATGCTGCAGTTAGACGACGGGGCTGCCAGAGAAACAACTGGCTCTAGAGACAACATACAACAGTGAAACGACGCATGCCGCAGTGAGACGACGGGGCTGCCAGAGAAACAACTGGCTCTAGAGACAACTTACAACAGTGAAACGACGCATGCCGCAGTGAGACGACGGGGCTGCCAGAGAAACAACTGGCTCTAGAGACAAAATACAACAATGAAACGACGCATGCCGCAGTTAGACGACGGGGCTGCCAGAGAAACAACTGGCTCTAGAGACAACTTACAACAGTGAAACGACGCATGCCGCAGTGAGACGACGGGGCTGCCAGAGAAACAACTGGCTCTAGAGACAACATACAACAATGAAACGACGCATGCCGCAGTTAGACGACGGGGCTGCCATAGAAACAACTGGCTCTAGAGACAACTTACAACAGTGAAACGACGCATGCTGCAGTTAGACGACGGGGCTGCCAGAGAAACAACTGGCTCTAGAGACAACTTACAACAGTGAAACGACGCATGCTGCAGTTAGACGACGGGGCTGCCAGAGAAACAACTGGCTCTAGAGACAACTTACAACAGTGAAACGACGCAAGCTGCAGTTAGACGACGGGGCTGCCAGAGAAACAACTGGCTCTAGAGACAACTTACAACAGTGAAACGACGCATGCCGCAGTGAGACGACGGGGGCTGCCAGAGAAACAACTGGCTCTAGAGACAACTTACAACAGTGAAACGACGCATGCCGCAGTGAGACAACGGGGCTGCCAGAGAAACAACTGGCTCTAGAGACAACTTACAACAGTGAAACGACGCATGCCGCAGTTAGACGACGGGGCTGCCAGAGAAACAACTGGCTCTAGAGACAACTTACAACAGTGAAACGACGCATGCCGCAGTGAGACAACGGGGCTGCCAGAGAAACAACTGGCTCTAGAGACAACTTACAACAGTGAAACGACGCATGCCGCAGTGAGACGACGGGGCTGCCAGAGAAACAACTGGCTCTAGAGACAACATACAACAGTGAAACGACGCATGCCGCAGTGAGACGACGGGGCTGCCAGAGAAACAACTGGCTCTAGAGACAACATGCAACAGTGAAACGACGCATGCTGCAGTTAGACGACGGGGCTGCCAGAGAAACAACTGGCTCTAGAGACAACTTACAACAGTGAAACTACGCATGCCGCAGTGAGACAACGGGGCTGCCAGAGAAACAACTGGCTCTAGAGACAACTTACAACAGTGAAACGACGCATGCCGCAGTTAGACAACGGGGCTGCCAGAGAAACAACTGGCTCTAGAGACAACATACAACAGTGAAACGACGCATGCCGCAGTTAGACGACGGGGCTGCCAGAGAAACAACTGGCTCTAGAGACAACTTACAACAGTGAAACGACGCATGCCGCAGTTAGACGACGGGGCTGCCAGAGAAACAACTGGCTCTAGAGACAACTTACAACAGTGAAACGACGCATGCCGCAGTGAGACAACGGGGCTGCCAGAGAAACAACTGGCTCTAGAGACAACTTACAACAGTGAAACGACGCATGCCGCAGTGAGACGACGGGGCTGCCAGAGAAACAACTGGCTCTAGAGACAACTTACAACAGTGAAACGACGCATGCAGCAGTGAGACAACGGGGCTGCCAGAGAAACAACTGGCTCTAGAGACAACTTACAACAGTGAAACGACGCATGCTGCAGTTAGACGACGGGGCTGCCAGAGAAACAACTGGCTCTAGAGACAACTTACAACAGTGAAACGACGCATGCCGCAGTTAGACAACGGGGCTGCCAGAGAAACAACTGGCTCTAGAGACAACATACAACAGTGAAACGACGCATGCCGCAGTGAGACAACGGGGCTGCCAGAGAAACAACTGGCTCTAGAGACAACTTACAACAGTGAAACGACGCTTGCTGCAGTTAGACGACGGGGCTGCCAGAGAAACAACTGGCTCTAGAGACAACATACAACAGTGAAACGACGCATGCCGCAGTGAGACGACGGGGCTGCCAGAGAAACAACTGGCT
The DNA here is from genome assembly GCA_963662155.1 of Lamellibrachia columna. Taxonomy (NCBI): domain Eukaryota; kingdom Metazoa; phylum Annelida; class Polychaeta; order Sabellida; family Siboglinidae; genus Lamellibrachia; species Lamellibrachia columna. The sequence goes on along the minus strand of OY759270.1, from coordinate 50,370,146 downwards.
CTAGAGACAACTTACAACAGTGAAACGACGCATGCCGCAGTGAGACGACGGGGCTGCCAGAGAAACAACTGGCTCTAGAGACAACATACAACAATGAAACGACGCATGCCGCAGTTAGACGACGGGGCTGCCAGAGAAACAACTGGCTCTAGAGACAACTTACAACAGTCAAACGACGCATGCTGCAGTTAGACGACGGGGCTGCCAGAGAAACAACTGGCTCTAGAGACAACATACAACAGTGAAACGACGCATGCCGCAGTGAGACGACGGGGCTGCCAGAGAAACAACTGGCTCTAGAGACAACTTACAACAGTGAAACGACGCATGCCGCATTGAGACGACGGGGCTGCCAGAGAAACAACTGGCTCTAGAGACAAAATACAACAATGAAACGACGCATGCCGCAGTTAGACGACGGGGCTGCCAGAGAAACAACTGGCTCTAGAGACAACTTACAACAGTGAAACGACGCATGCCGCAGTGAGACGACGGGGCTGCCAGAGAAACAACTGGCTCTAGAGACAACATACAACAATGAAACGACGCATGCCGCAGTTAGACGACGGGGCTGCCATAGAAACAACTGGCTCTAGAGACAACTTACAACAGTGAAACGACGCATGCTGCAGTTAGACGACGGGGCTGCCAGTGAAACAACTGGCTCTAGAGACAACTTACAACAGTGAAACGACGCATGCTGCAGTTAGACGACGGGGCTGCCAGAGAAACAACTGGCTCTAGAGACAACTTACAACAGTGAAACGACGCAAGCTGCAGTTAGACGACGGGGCTGCCAGAGAAACAACTGGCTCTAGAGACAACTTACAACAGTGAAACGACGCATGCCGCAGTGAGACGACGGGGCTGCCAGAGAAACAACTGGCTCTAGAGACAACTTACAACAGTGAAACGACGCATGCCGCAGTGAGACAACGGGGCTGCCAGAGAAACAACTGGCTCTAGAGACAACTTACAACAGTGAAACGACGCATGCCGCAGTTAGACGACGGGGCTGCCAGAGAAACAACTGGCTCTAGAGACAACTTACAACAGTGAAACGACGCATGCCGCAGTGAGACAACGGGGCTGCCAGAGAAACAACTGGCTCTAGAGACAACTTACAACAGTGAAACGACGCATGCCGCAGTGAGACGACGGGGCTGCCAGAGAAACAACTGGCTCTAGAGACAACATACAACAGTGAAACGACGCATGCCGCAGTGAGACGACGGGGCTGCCAGAGAAACAACTGGCTCTAGAGACAACATGCAACAGTGAAACGACGCATGCTGCAGTTAGACGACGGGGCTGCCAGAGAAACAACTGGCTCTAGAGACAACTTACAACAGTGAAACTACGCATGCCGCAGTGAGACAACGGGGCTGCCAGAGAAACAACTGGCTCTAGAGACAACTTACAACAGTGAAACGACGCATGCCGCAGTTAGACAACGGGGCTGCCAGAGAAACAACTGGCTCTAGAGACAACATACAACAGTGAAACGACGCATGCCGCAGTTAGACGACGGGGCTGCCAGAGAAACAACTGGCTCTAGAGACAACTTACAACAGTGAAACGACGCATGCCGCAGTTAGACGACGGGGCTGCCAGAGAAACAACTGGCTCTAGAGACAACTTACAACAGTGAAACGACGCATGCCGCAGTGAGACAACGGGGCTGCCAGAGAAACAACTGGCTCTAGAGACAACTTACAACAGTGAAACGACGCATGCCGCAGTGAGACGACGGGGCTGCCAGAGAAACAACTGGCTCTAGAGACAACATACAACAGTGAAACGACGCATGCCGCAGTGAGACGACGGGGCTGCCAGAGAAACAACTGGCTCTAGAGACAACATGCAACAGTGAAACGACGCATGCTGCAGTTAGACGACGGGGCTGCCAGAGAAACAACTGGCTCTAGAGACAACTTACAACAGTGAAACTACGCATGCCGCAGTGAGACAACGGGGCTGCCAGAGAAACAACTGGCTCTAGAGACAACTTACAACAGTGAAACGACGCATGCCGCAGTTAGACAACGGGGCTGCCAGAGAAACAACTGGCTCTAGAGACAACATACAACAGTGAAACGACGCATGCCGCAGTTAGACGACGGGACTGCCAGAGAAACAACTGGCTCTAGAGACAACTTACAACAGTGAAACGACGCATGCCGCAGTTAGACAACGGGGCTGCCAGAGAAACAACTGGCTCTAGAGACAACATATAACAATGAAACGACGCATGCCGCAGTGAGACGACGGGGCTGCCAGAGAAACAACTGGCTCTAGAGACAACTTACAACAGTGAAACGACGCATGCCGCAGTGAGACAACGGGGCTGCCAGAGAAACAACTGGCTCTAGAGACAACATACAACAGTGAAACGACGCATGCCGCAGTGAGACGACGGGGCTGCCAGAGAAACAACTGGCTCTAGAGACAACATACAACAGTGAAACGACGCATGCTGCAGTTAGACGACGGGGCTGCCAGAGAAACAACTGGCTCTAGAGACAACATACAACAATGAAACGACGCATGCCGCAGTGAGACGACGGGGCTGCCAGAGAAACAACTGGCTCTAGAGACAACTTACAACAGTGAAACGACGCATGCCGCAGTTAGACGACGGGGCTGCCAGAGAAACAACTGGCTCTAGAGACAACTTACAACAGTGAAACGACGCATGCCGCAGTGAGACGACGGGGCTGCCAGAGAAACAACTGGCTCTAGAGACAACATACAAGAGTGGACACATCGAGACCTACCGACCCTGCTACACACAGCAGCGGACAGACAACGCTGGCGAGGACCGTGTGAATGGCTGCCCTACAACCGTCCCGGTCAAGGGATGAAGGTGAAAGGTGAACGGTGAATAGTAATTTATATTCTATATATTATTATATTATTCTCTACCTAACATAAAACATATAATGATTCTCACTCAATATCGTCAGGTGACGTCGTTTGTGTCTCTGCCAATCCCAGTTCGTCATCGTTTGAATTAATGTCTGTAAATTAATAAACAGCCATGTTTTGACAATACCCCGATGCTAAATACGGGCCGGATTCTTAACTGAATGTTCAATTATCAGATTAGTTATGTGCTAAACGTCAATCAACCATCTTCACTTATTAAAAATATAGCAATAATGAGAATGTCTTAAACTGTAGCCGCCAAATATGTCTTGTGTAAATAAGTATGAACACGTGTATAAGGTAGTGTGCTTCATGCAATAATATGCATGCTGCATATAATGCGTAATCTTCAAAATATAAGCAAAACTATATTAGTTTTACTTGTCAAGTCAACAATCAGAGTTAACAATTAATGTGTCAGACACAAGAAACCCGCACCTCTTCAAACGTGCACTTTCTGTGGAATGTTAATTGGCAATTTAACTTGTTTGTGGACCGGGCACACTTGCACAGGTAAACACTGCAGTAGCTGCAGAACCATCACTAGTAGAACCATTAACGTCGCCACAGATACTGCAGACACCGCCATCACCGCAACCATTACTGCTACGTCAGCAACACTACCACGACAACCTTGCACCGTCAACGCCATCACCGCAACCATTACCGCTACGCCACCAACACTACCACGACAACCATGCACCGTCAACGCCATCACCGCAACCATTACCGCTACGCCACCAACACTAAAACGACAACCATGCACCGTCAACGCCATCACCGGAACCATTACTGCTACGCCACCAACACTACCATGACAACCATGCACCGTTAACGCCATCACCGTAACCATTACTGCTACGCCACCAACACTACCACGACAACCATGCACCGTCAACGCCATCACCGCAACCATTATTGCTACGCCACCAACACTACCACGACAACCATGCGCCGTCAACGCCATCACCGCAACCATTACCGCTACGCCACCAACACTACCACGACAACCATGCGCCGTCAACGCCATCACCGCAACCATTACCGCTACGCCACCAACACTACCACGACAACCATGCGCCGTCAACGCCATCACCGCAACCATTACCGCTACGCCACCAACACTACCACGACAACCATGCACCGTCAACGCCATCACCGCAACCATTACCGCTACGCCACCAACACTACCACGACAACCATGCACCGTCAACGCCATCACCGCAACCATTACCGCTACGCCACCAACACTAAAACGACAACCATGCACCGTCAACGCCATCACCGCAACCATTACTGCTAGGCCACCAACACTACCACGACAACCATGCACCGTCAACGTCTTCACCACAACCATTACTGCTACGACACCAACACTACCACGACAACTATGCACCGTCAACGCCATCACCGCAACCATTACTGCTACGCCACCAACACTACCACGATAACCATGCGCCGTCAACGCCATCACCGCAACCATTACCGCTACGCCACCAACACTACCACGACAACCATGCACCGTCAACGTCTTCATCGCAACCATTACTGCTACGCCACCAACACTACCACGACAACCATGCACCGTCAACGCCATCACCGCAACCATTACTGCTACGCCACCAACACTACCACGACAACCATGCACCGTCAACGTCATCACCGCAACCATTACTGCTACGCCACCAACACTGCCACGACAACCATGCACCGTCAACGCCATCACCGCAACCATTACTGCTACGCCACCAACACTACCACGACAACCATGCACCGTCAACGCCATCACCGCAACCATTACTGCTACCCCACCAACACTACCACGACAACCATGCACCGTCAACGCCATCACCACAACCATTACTGCTACGCCACCAACACTACCACGACAACCATGCACCGTCAACGTCTTCACCGCAACCATTACTGCTACGCCACCAACACTACCACGACAACCATGCACCGTCAACGTCTTCACCGCAACCATTACTGCTACGCCACCAACACTACCACGACAACCATGCACCGTCAACGCCATCACCGCAACCATTACTGCTACGCCACCAACACTGCCACGACAACCATGCGCCGTCAACGCCATCACCGCAACCATTACCGCTACGCCACCAACACTACCACGACAACCATGCACCGTCAACGCCATCACCGCAACCATTACTGCTACGCCACCAACACTACCACGACAACCATGCACCGTCAACGTCATCACCGCAACCATTACTGCTACGCCACCAACACTGCCACGACAACCATGCACCGTCAACGTCTTCACCGCCACTATCATTCACTGGTATTATTTTTGAGAAACAGAAAATCCTCGACTAACCAGACTTGGCTTGTAGACATTTGTCTTTAGTGATGTACGACATGATGCCTCCATATGTAGCGACCCTAAAAAGTGACGATGGTCAAGCGTGCAGTAATATGTACTTAGTACCTTACGAGCACTGCAACATGGTGGAGGAAACATTTCTCATTCATGTGTCGTTTAGATTCTCAACGACCGATTTCGTGCGACATGTGTCAGGTAAACACTACACACACAAATATGATCGGGGTGAATAATATATTAACAAGGTATGTAATATGGGTTGGAAGTTATATATATACACATCCTTTTATGCGATCATGCCAACATAAATAAAAGTAAAATAGTAAAACTAAGATCGATGGCAAAATTATCCGCGCATGTGGCGTCTGCATTTTTTCAAAGTTTGACAGAATGATCTTGCAAAATAAGTAGAATTACTCCTTTGTTACAACGGATGTATTTATTTTGTGACAAACTACGTTGACATTTACGTACCTGGCTACCTGCTGGAACGATTGAGCGATGAAGAAGCCGACGTCGCCTGGCCTGATGACGACATCGTTGCCCGGATTCACTTTCATGTGTGTCTTGTTTTTGTCACAAATGTTGACAGCCACGAGCAGGACATCGTGATGCAAGTAACACAGTCTAAAGTGTCAGACGACTTGGTTTACACTTCCTGATATATAATAGCTATGTCGATTAAATAATATAACACAGACGGTGGCGTTTTTGTGGTATGGTGACAAATAGTCTGCCTTCAAAAGAAAATATAACTGCAGCAGTGTTTGTACCGTTTGAAATAGCACGCAGATTATGTAGCACTCGCTTCTAATTCAGTAACATAAACCTTTTTTGGTGTTGTGTCGTAAAAAAACACTTCATCTGCAAGTATGATAGTAAAATTAATTTACTAATGTTTTACTCACTTATAGTATCTGCTGACTCATTTATATTACGAAACAAACATTATTGTTGTTGTTTGTTGTTGTTGTTGTTGTTGTTGTTGTTGTTGTTTGTTGTTTGTTGTTTGTTGTTTGTTGTTGTTGTTGTTGTTGTTTGTTGTTGTTGTCATCATCGTCGTCGTCGTTGTTATTGTTTTAATTATTGTCATCATCACCATCATCATCTTTATCATGAGGTATACTGCTGTAATGTAATGTTTACGATAGCCACCAAACGCCAATGATATAGATAAACGAAGAAAACACTTACTCTGCCGCCTGGCGGAAGGTCATGTCATAAAATGATTTTGAAAACGTCTCAGAGTAGATTTCGTTGGATGCGCCGAATTCGTAGTCATCCTGCCAAGAATTAAACTTCTCCGGCTGAAAATAAAACATAACCTTAGCGTCATCCATTGGCACATGAGATTGCTTTAACACAAATACCACTTCATAAGTTTAACCAAAATCTTCACTCCGCAGAAGTACTTCTCCCCGCATTAATTGTATTTCAATACTTGTTTCTTTAAATAAAATGGTACAATTAAATGCATACGAAACATCTCATCGGCATGATTGTGTGCGGGCTTGTGTACGTGCGTGCGTGCGTGCGTGCGTGCGTGCGTGCTGTCAATCTACCTGGTGGATTAACAGTGTGTCGTATGCCAGTATAATAACCGAGGATTAATTGAGTGTGCGTGCGTGGGGGCATGGGTGCGTGCGTGTGTGCGAGAGTGCGAGCGTGCGTACGCGCGTGTTTTAAAAATGGAAAATTGAGTTGTTTTTACTCAAAATGTGAGCCTTTCAAAGCTGAACCCGCGTTAAATAACAGTTTTGTTTAGCAATGAACCACCCGTAAACAACAAAAGTTATCATCATTTGCGACATACACAAAACACGTAAACTTATATCCGCCACCAGATCAGTTTCAACGCTTCTGTTCTACGGTCTTATTGTTTCTGCGAGACCCGCTAGGTGGGGTAACTGTGCTTAAAAGTGGCACGGGCATTCAATATACAGCGAATGTCGTCAGAAAATGAAAACAATATCTACATTGGAGGTCGATTCCACCATATTCCAATGCCGTATGAAATATTGGTTGGTTTGTTGTAGGAAATTACAGAATATTCACTAAGTGGTTACTAACAGTCCTGACTTGTAGCTGAAGATGGGTGAGTCGCTGGTAGAGAGCAACAAAGCAACTAATTTAGTTTAATTTAGACGTGATGTTTTGCTGCGTCAAAATATGTTTACGCGAGGCGATGTCGTCTGCACGATGACGTCATATTTAACGTAATTAGACAATCGTGTGACGTGGGATCGAGTGCTAAGGTTACGTTATCGTAGCGACGGCGTTGCCTCGTACAGAAAAGAGACAGTTATCGCTACTGCCAATACTCATAACACGTTGCAAGTAATGTCAAGTGATCTGGGTCACAATGTATGGCTCTAACTGATTCGACTCACCAGCGAGGACCTCATGGTGAAGAGGTTGGAGAGGAGTGTGGCGAAACCGGGGGCGAGACAGTTCTGGGCGAGGATGGCCATACTCAACTCGGAGGTGCAGATGATGCTGTCGCCGTGCTCCCGGTCCCAGTTCCAGCCCGGAATGTGCAGCAGGTAACGCTGTAGATGAGGAAGTTGGGAGTAGTACAGAGATTTATTTTTCGTAAAGTGGAGATGTTTCAGCAAGATAATGTGACAAGTTTGCTCTAGATCTTGACATTTAATTATGATTTAATGCATGTCTATGGTTACAATCGTTTCTTGTTACTTCGAACTTTGTGCAGAGAGAGACCTACAGACCATACAGTGGACGTCCTTGTTAAGCATACATTTAAGAAATCCACCACACCTTGGATTTATAAAAGCTAGGTCATGTCTAACTGATCTCTTATTTGGGAAGAAAGTACTAAGTGGGTAGATGAAGTGGATGTTTTCCACTTTGGTGTTTTACAATGTTTTCGATAAAGTGTCATTTCAAAGAGTGTATCTTGAATCCCATAAATCAGGGGATGGTGTCATCAACTGGGTGGAAAATGGCTGACAGAAGACAACATTTAGTAAATGGGAAGATGAAGTGTAATGTAAATGTATATATAGAAAATATAACTGAATAATGTAAAATAGGGGATATTATGCTAGGTACAGTAGTGAAGAAAAAATGGACTTTGGAGTAATAATTAGTGCTGACATTAATGTCTTAGAGCAATGTTGGATTAGGGATTCAAAATATCTATCAAATTATTAGAAATAGGGCCTACCACTTAGTTAAAGAGTTATTTTGTACTAGTGCATACACGGCCATGCCGAAAGAGTTATTTTGTACTAGTGCATACACGGCCATGCCGAAAGAGTTATTTTGTACTAGTGCATACACGGCCATGCCGAAAGAGTTATTTTGTACTAGTGCATACACGGCCATGCCGAAAGAGTTATTTTGTACTAGTGCATACACGGCCATGCCGAAAGAGTTATTTTGTACTAGTGCATACACGGCCATGCCGAAAGAGTTATTTTGTACTAGTGCATACACGGCCATGCCGAAAGAGTTATTTTGTACTAGTGCATACACGGCCATGCCGAAAGAGTTATTTTGTACTAGTGCATACACGGCCATGCCGAAAGAGAGATATTAAATAACTAGGAAAAAACCACAAAGTATAGTAACAAAAAACAGTTTCCAGAAGTGATTTTAGTTACGAGTGTGGTTTGACAACACAAGACACCAGAATATTAAGAGTAAGCGAAATATAACTGCTTTAAAGTTATCTGCGTTGTTTAATATTCATAGTTTAAATAAACTGATCAAAATAATAATTGGTAAGTTTAATTAATATTGACTGTTCTTGTTATTTTTTAATATTTTGAGTACTTGCAAGTACTCTGGGCATTGTATATTTATTTCATACACCATTGTATGATATTAGAGAATACAATTTAATGGTTATGACGCTATAGATAGAAATATGTTCTTTTTGCTGAACACTCAATGTGCCAATGATTTTTATCCATTTGCCTTTTGGGATGAGTTGCGTTGGAATACAATCTGAATTAACACGAAACGTGCCAGTGGTGTTCTGGTCAAACATGCAGTTATATTGTCTACTGCCGATGACTTATGGATTCCATGATCGCCATCGCTCGTGACCGTCTACGAGTAGTCCAATGTTGCACACCGCCGATTACTGATGTCAGGATTTTGTTGACCCGACAGTCCTGGTTGCAGTATATCTGGATCATGTACCTGGGAACCAGCGTGGCTGGGCCACAAACCAGTTTACCAGGTTTATGTGCATACAATCTGTCTTGTTTGTTTACGTCATTCTATTTCACTACACGTATCCGCGTTAATGAAAAATAACACCAGACTTTGACACTGGTGACCCGCATACGTTAGGATCGTGAGAATGACACACACTGCGGCTGTTCACGTCTTTCACGCACGTTATTAGGAGCCTTTTGGAACCGGCAAAAAGTGATGTAACGCTGTGTGGCCAACGAATACCATTAACGAATAACGGCACACATACTGGGTTTGCATTTTACGTGTGACTGAAATGTAATAACGGGAACGTTGATGCCTGAACAGTGTAAGCCAAAGCCATGCTTTGTCTGGGTTTGCGCAGTACCAACCCAATCCACTGTAGCGGCTAGTATTAGTCGAAACCATACGTTGTTATCGTGGTCGTTGTCGTCGTAGTCGTCGTCGTCGTCGTCGTCGTTGTCGTCGTCGTTGTTTTCATCGTTCCCTGGTAGTGTTCCCTGGCAGTGTTCCCTGGTAGTGTTCCCTGGCAGTGTTCCCTGGTAGTGTTCCCTGGCAGTGTTCCCTGGTAGTGTTCCCTGGCAGTGTTCCCTGGCAGTGTTCCCTGGCAGTGTTCCCTGGCAGTGTTCCCTGGCAGTGTTCCCTGGTAGTGTTCCTGGTAGTGTTCCCTGGCAGTGTTCCCTGGCAGTGTTCCCTGGTAGTGTTCCCTGGCAGTGTTCCCTGGTAGTGTTCCCTGGCAGTGTTCCCTGGCAGTGTTCCCTGGCAGTGTTCCCTGGCAGTGTTCCCTGGCAGTGTTCCCTGGTAGTGTTCCCTGGCAGTGTTCCCTGGTAGTGTTCCCTGGCAGTGTTCCCTGGTAGTGTTCCTGGTAGTGTTCCCTGGCAGTGTTCCCTGGTAGTATTCCCTGGCAGTGTTCCCTGGCAGTGTTCCCTGGTAGTGTTCCCTGGCAGTGTTCCCTGGCAGTGTTCCCTGGCAGTGTTCCCTGGCAGTGTTCCCTGGCAGTGTTCCCTGGCAGTGTTCCCTGGCAGTGTTCCCTGGCAGTGTTCCCTGGTAGTGTTCCCTGGCAGTGTTCCCTGGCAGTGTTCCCTGGTAGTGTTCCCTGGCAGTGTTCCCTGGTAGTGTTCCCTGGCAGTGTTCCCTGGTAGTGTTCCCTGGCAGTGTTCCCTGGTAGTGTTCCCTGGCAGTGTTCCCTGGTAGTGTTCCTGGTAGTGTTCCCTGGCAGTGTTCCCTGGTAGTGTTCCCTGGCAGTGTTCCCTGGCAGTGTTCCCTGGTAGTGTTCCCTGGCAGTGTTCCCTGGCAGTGTTCCCTGGTAGTGTTCCCTGGCAGTGTTCCCTGGTAGTGTTCCTGGTAGTGTTCCCTGGCAGTGTTCCCTGGTAGTGTTCCCTGGCAGTGTTCCCTGGCAGTGTTCCCTGGCAGTGTTCCCTGGTAGTGTTCCCTGGCAGTGTTCCCTGGCAGTGTTCCCTGGCAGTGTTCCCTGGCAGTGTTCCCTGGCAGTGTTCCATGGCAGTGTTCCCTGGCAGTGTTCCCTGGCAGTGTTCCCTGGCAGTGTTCCCTGGTAGTGTTCCCTGGTAGTGTTCCCTGCCCGCCAAAGACTTACCTTGTTGTGGTATTGTCGTAGCTGAACAATGACACGAATGTGTGGTCGGTAGTTCTTGACGGCCGTCACTCGCATCAGCGTCTCCGCGTCCGCCTCGTCCGCGTCGCTCGCCTTCCTGTTGGCCAGGATCACACACGCGTCGGCGTGCGCCAGCTGGCAACGGGAAACAACCGCTATGGTATCAACGGATAAAAATCACAAAGTCGGGTCGTTTCAGACTTTGAAGCTTAGCGGCGAACATTTAATACATTGCAACATGATGAAGAGCAGCAAGGTGTCCTTACCTGCTTAAAACGAAACAAAAGCCATGGTTTTATGGCTATGCACCAAAAAGAGATAATTAAAAACTAACCACGTGCAACTAAAATCAAGACTATTACGCTAGTGGTTTACTCAGAATGTGTTTTAAAGTGTTAACCAGCGCGACCGATAAGCGCATGCGCAATTCTATAAAATCACGGTAACCTAGGTTACAAGTGACGTATTAAGGGAGGCCGGCATATCCAAAGCCAACGCAAAGTCTCAAAGAATCATGTTATTTTGCCAGAAAAAGGACTACTTTAGTAAACAAAGGCCAAACTATGTTACATAAGTTAAGCTTCGACACAAATATCATAGCCATTTCATATTGGCAAGTATAGGAATATGTGTATACAAATATATTTTCATTTGGCGAACAAATATTCCCAGAATACAACACTCACGACGAAGGGTTATCTAACAGTGTGGCGCGGCCCATGAAAATAAGATGCTCTGTGTTCAACAAGGTTTTCCTAGTAAACAACTGGCGTGATATTCTTAATTGTAGCTACATATGGTTATATTTTAGTAACTCTTATAGGTGCATAGGCCCAAAACCATGACTTTTGTTTCGATTTAAATATATTGTGGAATGCCATTACGTACTAAGATTAACAAGCAACAATATGGAATAGTTGCAAACTAAATTCTTCACCTAAGCCAGTATAGTTGTATGCAGAGTCGCCAACCTGGTTACAGGCATATTTTTTACCACATAATTCAGTCTTAATTTCTAGGTGGTGTATGTTGTTATTCTTTGTGACAATGCAGAGTAGCACTAGTACCTTGACGTTCTGCAAAGACGTTGAATCCATCGCAGATCCCTCAATGAATGTTATTTCGTTGCAGTTTCTACGGAAAAATGCTTCCATCTCCAAATTAGGAGTGTTGCTGAAAAAGTATTGCATACATGTACTAAAAGGCTTTTTAGGATTTTATTATCCATGCATTTTATAATTCGAGCATGCAATTTAACATACGTATACTATACATCTTAGGAATCATCTTGAAGATTGTCGACACTCGAGAATCACCCTGCGTCAGCACTGGCGGCCAGATTTCCAAGATGGTGGTCAAATTTCCAAGATGGCGGCCAGATTTCCAAGATGGCGGCCAGATTTCCAAGATGGTGGCCATATTTCCAAGATGGTGGCCATATTTCCAAGATGTCGGCCAGATTTCCAAGATGGCGGCCATATTTCCAAGACGTTCATCAAGAAGGTTCCCTGGTATGAGAGCTATATGAAATATTGTTTTATATAATTTGTCCCATGCACTCATACCAGGAAACCTTAATTTCTGCCATATTGGTTATGATGGTTATATGTGTCATTGGCTACAAAGGGCGAATCTCCAGTACACATAATCTTCAAATTGTTTGGATTGTAAAAGATGTGTGCCAAGTGTCATAAATCATCATAAAATACATTCTATTATCACATACCCTTTGGACTACGCACAGAAAAACAAATGTTGATGCTGATGCAAGAAAACTTGTAAATGCTTCAACAGGACAAACGATCAAGTGTACTTTATTATTATAAGACATAGCATAGTGTACTTTATTATTATAAGACATAGCATAGTGTACTTTATTATTATAAGACGTAGCATAGTGTACTTTATTATTATAAGACATAGCATAGTGTACTTTATTATTATAAGACATAGCATAGTGTACTTTATTATTATAAGACATAGCATAGTGTACTTTATTATTATAAGACATAGCATAGTGTACTTTATTATTATAAGACATAGCATAGTGTACTTTATTATTATAAGACATAGCATAGTGTACTTTATTATTATAAGACGTAGCATAGAAGAGAAAGAAATCGTGATACGAGTTCTTTATAAAGAATGTATATGTTGAATCGAATATTAAAAATGTAATGGCACTTTGTCAGAAACATGGTAAGTGTTGTCAAAGGAAGACAACTTAACAAATTTTTGCACAAATTAAATGTTTGCGTTTGCTTATATTTTACTAGATATAATACGTTACTATTTGCGTAATGTCTGTCTTAGTGAGGTGGATATGGTTACTATTTATGCACATATTGTTAGATAGTCAAGCAAACGTTCGAAATTGAGTCCATAAAAAGGCATATTGGACAGACTATCGGACATGTGGCAACATTTTACAATTGGTTCCTATATATGTTCATGCACGTAAAATTATGTAAACAGTTACGACTAAAACTAAAACGACAGTTTAATGTAATATCGGATTTTAATCGAATACTTAAGACGTGTCTTTCTTACCTGCCTAGTAAGACAACGTGGATGTCGCGAGTTTTCGCCTTGGTGTCTGCATGCACGAAGTTCTTGAGAAACGGCGTCACCGACTCGTACGTGATGTGGCCACACACCACGATGTGTCTAGACATAGACAATTGTCGACCAGCATCAGTACCATTACTTGGCTCTGACGCATGTATTTTGTTCCGAACAGGTGCCGCTGACCAATAATTGACACATCACTGTGATTGCTGCCTTCGGTTGCAGACATTTGTTTAACTTCATTCATTTCATTCAAGTTGATTTATCATAATCGTCATGATAAATATGTAATAGTACATATTAAGACGGTAGACGAACAACAGAGCTTGGAGTACTATTTGTAAAATTCCATTGTAGTTTGGACATATGAAAGTATTCATTCTCACGGTTAATGAAAACTGAATCGAAACATATCTGCTATACACGTTAGTTTTAGCAATGTGAATATCTTGCTTAAAGCAGGAATAAAACATACCTGACAGGAGCAGGCCTTACATAGTCAACATTTCTTTGACTCCCATAATTAACTGAAATGTGTCTCTTGTACTCACTTCTTTCCGTACGTCCGTTTGTAAGGCTTTGTGTACTTGTTGGTACTCGCCATGGCAGATACAAGCTCAGGAATGACAGAAGCAAACATCGCCTACAACAAACTTGTTGGTACTAGCCATGGCAGATATAAGTTCTAGAATGACAGAGGCAAACATCGCCTACAACAAACTTGTTGGTACTAGCTATGGCAGATATAAGTTCCGGAATGACAGAAGCAAACATCGCCTACAACAAACTTGTTGGTACTAGCTATGGCAGATATAAGCTCAGGAATGACAGAAGCAAACATCGCCTACAACAAACTTGTTGGTACTAGCCATGGCAGATATAAGTTCTAGAATGACAGAAGCAAACATCGCCTACAACAAACCACGACACAGCAATGATTGCAAAATATGTGTGCTGACCGATTACTTGGATGCTGCTTCGAAGTAACGTTTTAACATAATACCCATCTTATTTTTATGTTAATCTTACTCGCGGTGTACATCTTATTTTTATGTTAATCTTACTCGCGGTTCATCGCGGATTTTCGTTCAAACTTTAACTTAGGTCAAAAGCGAACATCATTGTTCGTCCTTAGTTCTTACAACGCACAAATCAAGAAACGGTGCTAAAATTGGATTGTATATAAAAATATTATGGTAAATAATAACTGCACAACGGTGTGATACAAATGTACGAATAATGCATTAGTAAGTGGCTTGACGATATTTACTATTGTTCCCATGATGAAGACAATGATAAACGCCCTGCTGGTGTTGGTCTGTGGAGATATGTCTCCGTATCCGACAGTCGACATGGTGATGAGCAGCCAGTAGACGCACTCCCAGTAGGTGAGATGTTGGGCTTTGTCGTCGTCACCGAAAGGATCACCGTTGTTCTCTGTCTGAACACGCACAGACGGCCATATGTCATTCTACTATAGAAACCAGATTACAACACAGTGGACTACGCTTAACATAATCTCGGATAACATAATAAGCTGTTTAGTAGAATCAAATGTATTGACTGGGGTTGAATCATTCCCCATTCCAGCTGTGTTAAAATGCGCCGCTTTAGCGAACCAGCCGCTTAGTAGAATAGCATTGCTCTGGTCCCAGTTATTATACCAAGCGGGTCCAATTTATATCTCCCATTGGCGACCATCGTAATGTTTTCTGGGATCGCAAAAAGCGTATTAACACCCAATGTCACTATATGCTTACCATGATGGTCACACGTTTCACCAAACACACACATACGCGCACACACGCACGCACGCACGCACGCACGCACGCACGCACGCACACCTATAGCTATATTAGTACTGTCACATGCGTGTTTATCGTCGATGTTGATGGTTTCTGTAAACAAGTAGTACGGCTGCGCCCCTCTAGGCAATCACCACAACATATCTACACGTTTTAAATCGTCCTCATACTACACCAAGTGATATCCACAAAACTTGTCGTTTGAATCCCACTGGATAACGCCAATGAAATGAACACATCATTCCAACGGCACGAAAATATGCAGTGCCATTTGGCCTAGCGTCTGCATCGCTACTCGTATTTACACTGTGCATAACAGTAAATAATGATTCCGCCAAATAAATAAATCACTGCCACTGTGACTCTCTCGCGGGACTATGTTAACCTTCCTTCGTAAAAAGGATATGTATATATATATATATATATATATATATATATATATATATATATATATATATATATATATATATGTATGTATGTATGTATGTATGTATGTATATATATATGTATGTATGTATGTATGTATGTATATATATATATATATATATATATATATATATATATATATATATATGTATATATATATATATATATATATATATATATATATATATATACATATATATATATATATATATATATATATATATATATATATATATATATATATATATACGCTTGAATGAATACAGAGGAGAGCAGCTAAAACGAGAGACTTCAGTTATGAAGAACGCATAAAAGAATGTGGTTTAACAATCCTTGAGACAAGGGTGTTAACCGGAGATTAAATTGAAGTTTTAAAGATATTAAATGGGTATGAAAATATACATATTTTTTCTCACTCACGATATATAGTAGAACTAGAGGACATTAATAACATTAATAACATTAATAACATAAAGGATCAGTGTAGATTGGATATCAGGAAGTATTCGTTTTCACAGAGGACAATACATGAATGGAACAAACTATCTACAGATTATGTAGCTGTTAGCAGAGTGAATATGTTTTAAAACAAGGTTGCCACATATCCCAGGAGGGCAGTTTACACATAGATGAAAAATGTTGGACTCTCGATAATGCTTCCTTGTCCACTTGTCATCTGGGCCTTTGCCTTGGGTGACAATCTTGTTAAATCTGCACGGGTTTAACTTAAATATGGAGGCACCCACACACTTGATACAACATTTCTACCGGCAAACAAATGTATTCTGCCAGAACGCGAAGACGATGCATAACATCGATTGTGTTCTCACTATTGGCGTACTTGCGATTAGGAATTGACCTTTGCCACACACTGACTGCATATTATAAGTAACGAAATCCTGTTATTTCATCTTTTGAAAATGTTCCCCATCAATTATTGTTCAAAGTGGCGTGTTAGGGTGACTTAACATTCTTTTATTGTTTTCGTATGTAACCTAACCAAACAAACCGCATTCTGTCCTCGTGTAGGCCTATGGCGAACCCTGCCGTCATTAACACACGTATACAGGAAACAGGAAACAGGAAACAGGACATATTTATTCGTCCCAAAGACAACAAAACAGAGTATTCAACACAAAAACCATACAATATAGTACACATATGTCGACATGATAAAACGAAGTAGTAAGAGTATAGAGTACGGTCTGAAAAAAGAAAGATAATGTCATATAAGGGACGGGAGACTCCTACTAAGACTAAAAAATAATCGCTGTCGTAGGAGCAATCAACCATTAGAAGTGTTACTTGCACAGCGTACATGATGCACACCTCGAATATTGTAACTGCCCTTTTCGTTGACTATTAATTGGTTCCAGAAATCCCCGAAAGTATGTACCATCTCGAAGCACTTCATTTGTCAGCCGCGAACTCGGACGAAAGATAAGTATCGGTACCCCGGTGCCCGTAATTGCACTTGGCGATAATGCCAGTGTCTGAGCGACAATATGTGATGTTGACAGCCACTCACCAAGTGGATGAAGCCGGCGGAAGACAGCCACACGCCAACAAGCAGCGTGACGACCTGTACGACGCGAATATGACGACTCGATTTGATCACATGCGTCAGCTGTAGGATGTCTGTCACTTGTAGAATATGCAGCAGTCGCAGGAAGCGGAGACCTAGAAACGACATTATGTACATTGCCGTATGTTACCGTGTAAGACAGCATATTAATCAATAATTATTGTGCAATATAAAACACAGCCTATATATGCTCGTCAGCGGTCTTCGGGTTAAACTAGTTGGTCAGCACACTTTCCTGCACGTCGCGTTAAACCCACAAATGCAGTTGCTCTTTGTGTGACCTACCTTGTAGGAATCTGAGACAAATACGTGCAAGATTTATGCATCGACAAATTGGCCTACACTAAACTGATATACAGCAGGTCATTTGAGTCTGGCCATTCACCTAGAAAACAATGAATTACGCCCCCAGGAGCCCCAGGTGAATTCCTCTCAAAAGTAGATCATTCTATTCAGAATACTTGTAGGCCCGTCCCCAGGGCCTAGAAAAGTGGGGTTTGCAAAATTTTCGATTTTTGCATTGTTAGACCTATTTTTGTGCAATCTTTAGTTAATGCGCGCACACAATCAGAATGTTGCAAAATGTCACAATGTTGCAGTTAAAACAATTCTCGACACCCTGAAACGCCAAGGCTATCACTATTGGATAATGGCGGCGATAAAAGTGTTGTACTGCAATCAAGTCAAATCGAGATAAATATACAATGCCCATAACGCTTTCATTATGTTGCAGTTAACAACAATTCTCTCAAAATGGGTTCATTCGAACTCTCGAAACCCCTCGAGGACGGTGGTGAGTGACCTGACACTCCCTGTCGAGGTGTTATTGTGGGTGATAGGAAAGACCAACAGAGCAATTAAACACTCTCGACACATGCATATAAATACCACACGTGTGACAAGACAAACCACACACTGACACACACGTGAACGTGACACACACGTGAACGTGACACACACGTGTATTATTATTTAACGCAGCAATGCATTCAAAGTGAAGACAGAGAAGTGAAGAAACAAAACAAACTTAACCAGAAAGAATATTCAAATCGGTCGACGAACAACTAATAGTAATTGCCTAAGACTAGACACACCAACATGCAAGTGAGAATAGAGGATTGTGCTACAAAACACGGTGTTAGGAAACACACAGTGCCCATTCACGATACCCTTTCTTAGCAAATGTCTTCTCCCGGAGGATCCTTGTTAAAACACTCTCGGCTCTGAAACGAGAACATCCCTGTCTACTTGAACTGATGCCTGAGTACGCTCTATTCAGTATCCTCTGTCTGGATCACCTAACGTCACATCACACCAGTGTTTTATCAAAGTCATGCTGTTTAGAGAAGATGGATAAGAGACAGATAAAAATATGTTGACTTAGTATATGAAAACATTATTAATCTGTTGGAAACCCAACAACTGAATGATGCAATTAATAAACGATTGATAGGCAATTGTCTGAATCGATGTAATTGAGCAACGGTTTAACTGAAGCAGTGTCGCGCTATGACGGGAAGTGTAATTGGACATACGTGGAACGATTCTTAATAAATTAATAGGATCTCAAAAATGGCAGTAACTTGCTGATTTGTATTGGACTACCTTACCAAGCCAATTGACGTTGAAGTACAGTCCGACAAACGACGGTAGTATAGTGAAATGATCGACAATTGAATTTATGCCGGTCCACATAGCAAGCTTGTCTGTAGCAGCGGCGAACTGCAAAAAGTTAAATATTATGACATAAAGCAGCAGGTGTTGTTAATAGTAAGATAGTCAACACTACGATTGTGAGCCAAAAACAAAGTTAGTGCCGGACATGGGTTATATTTATGGTAAGATGGGATGACATGGGTTATATTTATGGTAAGATGGGATGACATGGGTTATATTCATGGTAAGATGGAATGACATGGGTTATATTCATGGTAAGATGGGATGACATGGGTTATATTCATGGTAAGATGGGATGACATGGGTTATATTTATGGTAAGATGGGATGACATGGGTTATATTCATGGTAAGATGGGATGACATGGGTTATATTCATGGTAAGATGGGATGACCAAATACCTTAATTCATCACATATTAACTTATTTTCTAGTGGTCTTTGATCACACGAATTACTTGACACAATTGGGATATGTGTTAAATAATAATATTTGTCAAATACTCAGCATTGAAGCAGCAAGGTGTGTTGTTTTTTTTATTAGAAACTAATCGGAATGTGCTGCATAAGTGTATTGGTGCCATCGGCAATAAACTGTTTAGTTTAAACCGTATTAACCTTGACGATGTAGTAGCAGACGAAGACACAGCACATGGCCAGCCAAATGTACTCGCTCACGTCGCCGTGGATGGGTCCACAGTCGTCCACGCTAAATCTACAAGCAGCAAGTCAAGAATTGTGTCTCGTTGACAACAGTTAGCCTAAAATTGTTGACTAAATTGTAGCTCTCTGCTAATGAAAACATTGGCATACTAGAAACAGAAACGAATGTTCTCGCACGGACTTCCTCGTGTTAAAATGTTACAGTCATAGTAAGAGATTATCACCATGCAACCTTGGACGTTGAAGAAACTTTTTATATTTTATTATATGTTATAATATTATATTTTATATATCTTATATTTTATATACGCTTTATTGTATTCGATAAAGGTGCGCTGAAGATTTTGCATTCTACCAACGCATCAGAGGATGACGAACTTATGATGACAGCACTGGATGTTCTTGGATGTATCAAGAAGCGTCACATTGGGCGTAAAGGGTTAAATAGATAACCGTTTAAGTCGTATATTTGATAGCCTTGAATTTGCATGTGTATGCATTAGAGTTAATTTTGGTAAAAACACAGTCGAGCCTTGCACTCA